>JAJMHH010000127.1:0-23322 GCA_030582955.1 Osmozyma tolerans | reverse complement strand
GAGTATGGAATGCTTATAGATTACTTGAGAAAGTGGAGTTTGAGGTATGTGAAGATCATCAAGCGAAACGAACAGACTTGCGATATGTTCTCGAGGCGATGGGAAATGGCAAGGTCTAAATCGATTTTCGAATTGTGGCTGTACAAGTCGAGAGTGAAGGAAACCGAAAAGAATGAGACTCAGGAATCTGAAGATCCAGATATCAGCATGATCTCAACAACTTCACCACTAGCCAAAAAGCGGGCTGGTTTCCAGGAGAGAAGAAGTTATCTTTACACGCCCGTGAAGAAGCAAGTTGCAAGTCTGCCGTTCACACCTTCGTCGAGAACTCAAAGAGTTAGTCCTACCAGACTACAGGAGACCAACCAAAGGATGAAAAATGACAAGATGGATGCTTTGATAAGCCGGTATCGGACTGCCAGACCAGAGAGCTATAAGTTCCGGTCACCGAATCACCAGAGAATAACAAATACCTCCCAAACGAGATTGTCGCCTCCTCGTCCGCCGACAAGCTACAGACTCTTGGCCACGAAACCTCCGGCACCTAACTTCGATCCACTCGAGCTGCCGGAGGCTGCGTCATCACCTGTTCTGTTCGGAAGCACTGAAAGCCCACCAAACTCCCCCAGTCGCTACATTGAGCCGTCGACGTCGATATTGGACACAGCCAAGAAATTAAAGAGGCTTCGTCCGTTGGTGGTGCTGTCCAGCAGAGATGAGAACCAGGGCTCTACGCCTGCGGCCAGATTACGAGAAAGACTAGGTCTTGCCTCTGAGTCCAATGTCTTTAGTAATTAATATGTGTCTAGCTAGAAAACTCAACGAATGAAGGTCTGCTTCCCTTCGATGGAATCAATCTGCTCATTCAAAGCGTCTTGAACCACTTCATCCTCCACTCTTGGAGGGCCTCTTCCATGTTTCTTCCCAAGGATGGGGTGGTTGGCTCTATTGCGATCGTGTGATAATTCGGATTTCAAGAGTTGAGGAATCGCGTCTTCATGGATACGCTCGTATATGTTAAGGTAAGGCTGGGTGGACACCAAAGACTCAAGGAAACTGCGCAAGACAGAAATGTAGTCTCTCGCTGTAGGAACCTTATTAGGAGCTAAATCTTCAGGAAGGGCATTTTCGTAATGAACGTGCTCCAACACTTTCACTAAAGGACCGAAATCCACCTTCTTGAAAGAATTGACCTGGTGGAGCTTCTTCCAGTGCTTTGGGTTGTAAGAAATGAGGTCAGTGTCTTGAACGTGCTTCTCCATGTCGACGGTGGTGATCAAATGGGTAATATTGTTCCACACCATGTTGAGGTCCTTGAGTTCCTCGGTCTTGTCGTACACGACGTTGTCGAGATTCAACTCGGTGAACCTCGTGACCCCGCTCATGCACGCTGGCACGTCCAGGTGGATGAACACCGGCACCAGCTGCTTGTTCTCCAAGATGTAGTTATTCAAGTAGCTGATGGCTGCGCCGCCTGGGTAGTTGAAGCTGGAGACATAACCCATAAAGATGGAAGCAAAGAAAGACACAAGCGTGCTAGCAAGCATCACGAAGAAGAGAAGACGGTGTGCAAACAGGGATCTCCATTTCTTCGCCAAGCCAGCCAATCCGTTAGCTGCCAGTAGGGTCAAGACAGGAACAACATAAATGATGAATCTCCACTCTTTGTGGGGCTGTCTTGACATCAAAGCAAGATAAAGTATCGACGACAAGGTGAGAACTCTGAGTGAGTTTCTGGCAGGGTGGCGAACAATGAGTTTGTTGTCGTCAGTGACAGCCATGGGGGTACCGTCATCGGCAGGATCAGCAAAGAAACCCAAGACAGCCAACACCAAGACATGGGGAGGACGGAACAAGCTTGGGAGGTACTTTGTGAGGTAAGCACCGTAAGGTTCAACGCCCCATTTGACAGAGCTGCCCTCGATGATGTTAAACTTGAATGCCTCGAACTCCGGCCAGAGCCATCTGCCCCAGAAGTACGAGTCGATGCTGACAGACCAAACAACGCCAGCAACGGAGCCAATTGTCAATAAGAAGACGTTGGTGTGGAGTGGGGATTGGCCAAATACCACAGACGATACGAGGGCAATGACGGTGGCGAAGACACCAACTTCGAGGCGGAAAACTGTGGCAACAAGACCAAGCCACGTCAAGCCAGACATGTCGCCACGGAGAATCTTGCTTAAGGCATAGTTTACCAACGGCAAGGCGAAAAAGTTGGGCAAGGTCCTTGTGCTATAGAAGTTGATGTGGAACTGAGACACGGTGAGAAGGACAAAGAAGAAACCAACCCACACTTTGCCCTGTTTAGATTTGCTTCTGTGTGTGATGGTCTCAATGGAGCTCTTCAAGCTAACAAGGCCCACAACATTGAATAAGCCAAGGATGGAGCGAGCTATCATCTGGACATGGAGTTGGGTCGAGTGAGAGTCATTAATGAAAGAGGAACCCGTGACAGACTTGAAGATGAAATTGGCAGCACCAATTATGGAGCCAATAAGAAAGCTGCCCACGAAGGTCCGTGGAACCACACCTGGAAACTGCTGGTGATCGTAGTTGTGTAATTGCTCCGCTGGAAATACCCCATAGTTAACGATATCGTGGATTGCCTGTAGATTGAAAGATTCTTCGACCTTGGTAAAGGGAGCAAGGTTTAGATAGAATGCCACCACAGCCACCAAAGCCAAGTTGATCAAGGAAAAGTACTTCATTAGCACACAATGGGTGAGTTGAGCTAGGTGGATGATGTCTATCTATAGAGTGTGTACAGGAAGGAAGGCGGGCGGGTCTGGAGCGGCCGGTGGAAGCAAGAAAGTAAAATTAAAGAAGCTCCATTGGCATTCTATAATAAATACGCAATTCCAAGAAGGCCATTTTGTGGCTAGATAATCGACAAAATGTTCACAAGGAATAAAATGACCATTTAGCTTCAGCGGCCGCCTCACGGTGGAAAATTCATATACCTATCGCACACGGCGCGCTGAAGCGTTTCTCATTATCTCACTGATCTCCAACCTCAATGGATGACATCCCCGAACTAGTCACTGAACTTAAAGAGGATTTTGCCACAAAGCCACAGTATTTGGCAACTAAAACTGATACATCACAGTATGAGGTCAAGCCAACCAAAATCACACAGAAAATCCCCATCACAATTATTACAGGGTACCTAGGGTCTGGCAAGTCCACGTTGCTTGATATGATCGGAAAGCTCTCTAATAAGAGACTAGCCATCATTTTGAATGAGTTCGGAGACTCTGCGGCCATTGAAAAGTCCGTCACTATCCAGGATACTCAGAACCAGGAGGCCGTTCAGGAATGGCTCGACTTGGGGAATGGCTGTCTTTGCTGCACGGTTAAGGACAATGGCGTCACGGCTATCGAAAACTTGATTGAGAACTCTCGCGATAAAATCGACTACATTCTCCTCGAAACAACAGGTGTGGCTGATCCGGCTCCCATCGCCGAGATGTTCTGGCTCGATGATGCTCTCGCCTCCAGCGTGTACATAGATGGGGTCGTCACTGTCATTGATGCTAAAAACATCGTCACTTGTCTTGACGACGTTGGTGGTCACTGGCATCGCGCTAACAAGCATGTGCTTCAAGAAGACGGGGATGTCGACGAAAAGAAGATCGAGGAGGAGCAACGCAGACTAAGTGCCGGCATGACTACTGCCCATCTTCAGATTGCACTAGCAGATGTGATCCTCTTGAATAAGGTGGACTTGGTAGATAAAACCTCTGCCCAACAGGATAGCATTACACGGAGGATTCGCTCTATCAATTCGTCCTCCCCGATATACCCCACTAGCTTTGGGGACATTGATCTAGATAAGATCCTTGACCTCCATGCATTTGAAGCCACCAGTGAGAAACTCAGCGCCCTGGTAAGCTTTTCTACCAAATCGTCCTATCACGATGACAGAATAAGCACCATCGCGTTGGATTTCCCATTCTTTGACGACCCTTCAGGATTCGCCAAGGCCGAGTCTTTTCTTCAGCATGTTCTCTGGGACAAGGAAATTGCCGGCAAGCCTGTTGAGATCCATAGAGTGAAGGGAGTGCTTGTGTGTCATGATGACGTACGAGTAGTACAGGGAGTAAGAGAGACATATGATGTCATTGAGGGAGGTGTCTTGCACGATGGGGTCAAGAGCAACAAGATCGTCTTGATCGGCAAGGGTCTCTCCGAATCAGATGTTGCCACAGAGTTACTGAGCCACGGTGTGATGATACGATGAACTGAAGGTTTATGCTTAGTGGATTTTTCATGGTGATAATAGGGCCGCAACAGAAGAACACCAAGCACAACAGTATACATAAGACAGTAGTCAAAATATTCGACTTTCAAAGAGTCAGCCTGCTGTAAAGCCTGAAAACTACCATTCTACAGGCCCTACCGTTTATTTCGATTTTCGCACTACCCATCAATAGATCAACGCATCAGAGTAGTTGTACTGTACAGCAGGGATGGCGGAACAACCAAAGAAAGATGCCCCACAGGAGCCGGCAAAAGGGCCAGCAAAGCCAGCAAAGAAAAGCTGGTCCAATCCAGCCCTCAGGGCTATGGGTATATCCAAAATTTCCCTTCCGTCCCGGAATTGGATGATCTTCTGGACGGTTCTAGCATCTGTGGGTGGTGGAATATGGTATGACAGACACCAACAGAAACAGATCAGAGCAAAGTACATGAAGGAGGTGGAGCGTTTTGGAGAAGAATTATACGCCAATGATAGATTACCCAGAAGACTTTCCATTTTCATTGCCCCACCACCGGACGACTTCCTTGATGAGTCCATGAAACACTTTCGTCGCTACATCAAGCCTGTTTTGAACTCTGCCGCCATTGATTTCACAGTGTACACTGAGAACAGACAGGGAGATATTCGCTCGCAAGTGGCTGAAAGCATCAGAGACTTGAGACGGAGCCGTATTGAAGAAAAGGCCAAGGAGGAACAGAAAAGACGCGAAGAAGCCTACGCTCATTCGTGGAAGAAATGGATCAAGGAGGATGTTCCTGGTGCATTTGGCAAGCTTCTTCCTAAAAAGTCCAAGCCTGAGGATGAAGGACCCTTGGTGAATCGCCAGGACTTGTACTCTCCCAAGGATGTCTTGGGCTTATACAGAATCATGGGTACTTTTGAACCTGTCAGAGACGACGAGAAGGACATCAGGCTCGCAGGAGGTGTTCTATGTATCGGCAGAGGCTCTTATAAGGAGTACATGACAGGTGTTCATGAGGGGCTTCTAGGGCCGCTCGAAGCGCCACCAGTGGAAGAGGAGCCAGTGAAGGCTACTGAGGTCACATCGTCAGAACAGAGTGAAGGAGTGGCAGCTTCTACGGGCAATGATGAAAAGAAAACAGAAGATGAGGGTGAAAAGAAGGAAGTGGAAATCAGTGATTTTGGCGAGAATGAAGGGGAGAAAGATTTGAAGCCTGTGCCCAAACCTTTTATTTCTCCTAAGGATTACGCGAATGCTCAATTAGCACCCGAACTTGATTTCGCGGGGGTGATTCGCAACGATAAAAACGTTCCTGTGTTATTTGAGCAGCCCATTTCTGTCTTTCCTCTTCACAAATTGAGAGGGTTCACTAACTTCCCTCGGAAGATCTACCGGTTTTTCACCCGCAGAGCATTAGCAGAGGAGGTGACCCACAAGGCCACTGATGTTGTGTATGCAGACAGCAGGCCATTCCAATACAAGGATATATTCTTAGGCAAAGAGGAAGAATTAAACTGGCCAAAGAAGTGGGTGGAGCGTGGAAAGAAGAAGAACAGTGAGTGGGTTCAAGAACTTGAAGTTGACGAGAGAGTGACTAGCAAAATGAGAGTTTACGAGCGGAGAGAAGAGTAAGGTGAGGGTGCAAAAAAAGGAAAGCCGCCCGAATTGTATATATGGTTCAGCTAACATACGCGGACAGTCAAAGACAATCTAAGGATTCTTTAGTGTAGAGAAGACTAAAGCGGCAAAAAATTTTAAAAAATGTGGGGCTCTAAAATAACTAAAACTAAGGCTATGTGAGAGAAGCAAATAAGAAAAGCATAATTAGTGGGGTATGGGGGAAAGAAAAAAAAGGAACACTTATCAGGGTCCAATGAGAACGTTTTACTGCAGTGGAGAGTGCCATGCTTTGTGAAGTCACGCCTAGAAACAATAGCGATGGTTTTTTCTTTTTCACTATGACTGAAGTGCACAGTGCAACGGGCAAACAGAACAAACAAGTAGGCACAGAAAAAAAGAAAATAGGCCAGAGGCGAAGGGCGCAACAGCACAAGAAAAAAAAAAAAAAAAAAAAGTTCCGCTAGGTGAAATCACAACAAAAAAGAAAAAAAAAGAAAGCTACCAATGAGAATGTCTTGATTGTGGCTAGTACCAACAAAACAGCATTATGGCAAAAGATAAAGCCAACTTAATTGAAAATAAAATAGTATAATTCTTCACTAAAAGCCCTCCCCACATTTGGACCGAATCTCGGAGTAGCTTTTAGGAAAGAGGTTCCACGAGGTGCTTCTTCCCCTCGGAAACTACCGCTCGATAAGGCGCCGCGGAAATTCCCGTGAACCACCAAAGTGGTCTCATGGAAACATTCCTGGTTTATCCGTCGGTAGTCGCACCGGTATCGGTCTCAGCTACTGCCCGCAGTGCTTTCACAGTCGCAGTGCAGGCCAAGCGTCTTCAGCTTCACCGTCATAGTTGGGCGCGATAGGTTTGATTTGTCGCTGATAGCGTTTCACTAAGGCAAATCGAGTGTCGCTCATGCACGCCGGCCCGTCACATATGGCGGAAGCGCATATTATTGGCCAGAGATCTGATGGACCTCGTAAACGTGCAGGATGTGCGTTTCTTTTCTGCCATAGTTTCTGCACCGTTGGCGTTGACTTTGTATCATGTATGAGCAGCAGAGGAAAAAGAAAGAGAAACCGGAGTGTTTATATGAGGATTAGTTTTTCACGCCCGTAGTGAGTATAAAGACTCCTCCGATTCCGGTCCTCTAACAATTTTTTTTTCTTCCTTTCCCCTCTTTTCGTCTGTGTCAACTTAAGCCTTCTTTGGGACTAATTAGCATTTTTTAAAAAATAATTAAACAATGGTTTTGCCACACGAGCCAGAATTTCAACAAGCCTACAGCGAGCTTTTGAGTGCCCTCGAGGACTCCACTCTTTTCACCGAGAAGCCTGAGTACAAGAAGGTTGTTCCAGTCGTTTCCGTCCCAGAGAGAATCATCCAATTCAGAGTTGCATGGGAAAACGACAAGGGTGAAGTTGAGGTGAACAACGGTTTCAGAGTTCAATTCAACTCTGCCTTGGGTCCATACAAGGGTGGTTTGAGATTCCACCAAACCGTGAACTTGTCCATCTTGAAGTTCTTGGGTTACGAGCAAATCTTCAAGAACGCCTTGACCGGTTTGTCCATGGGTGGTGGTAAAGGTGGTTCTGACTTCAGTCCAAAGGGCAGAACCGACTCTGAGATCAGAAGATTCTGTGTCGCTTTCATGAGACAATTGGCCAGATACATTGGTGCTGACACCGATGTTCCTGCTGGTGATATCGGTGTTGGTGGCCGTGAGGTCGGTTTCCTCTTCGGTGCTTACAAGGCCACTCAAAACAACTTCTCTGGTGTCTTGACCGGTAAGGGTTTGACCTGGGGTGGTTCTTTGATCAGACCAGAGGCCACTGGTTACGGTACCGTGTACTACGTTGAGAAGATGATTGAGAAGGCTACCAACGGTAAGGAGACCTTCAAGGGCAAGAGAGTCGCCATCTCTGGTTCTGGTAACGTTGCTCAATACGCTGCCTTGAAGGTTATCGAGTTGGGTGGTACCGTTGTCACTTTGTCTGACTCTAAGGGTACCATCGTTGCTCAAAACGGCATTACCCCACAGCAAATCGAGGAGATCGCTGACGCCAAGATCAAGTTCCAGACCTTGGAGCAAATTGTCTCCGCTGGCACTTCTGCATTCTCCGGTAACAACAAGGTTGAGTACATTGCTGGCGTCCGTCCATGGACTCACGCTGGCCAGGTGGACGTTGCTTTGCCATCTGCCACCCAAAACGAAGTCTCTGGTGAGGAAGCTAAGGCCCTTGTTGACGCAGGCTGTCAATACATTGCTGAGGGTTCCAACATGGGTTCGACCAAGGAGGCTATTGACGTTTTCGAGGCTTCCAGATCTAAGGGCGTTTGGTACGCTCCAGGTAAGGCTGCCAACTGTGGTGGTGTTGCCGTGTCTGGTTTGGAGATGGCCCAAAACTCTCAGAGAGTCACCTGGACTCAAGAGGAGGTTGACCAAAAGTTGAAGAACATTATGTACACTTGTTTCGACAACTGTTACGACACTGCCGTCAAGTACTCTGTTGACAAGGATGCCTCTGGTTTGCCATCCTTGTTGAAGGGTGCCAACATTGCTGGTTTCATCAAGGTCGCTGACGCTATGTTCGCCCAAGGTGATGTCTTCTAAGTCATGAGTTATATCCGGAGTTTCAGTTCTCGCTATATAGAATAAAGATACAATTTGGTGGAGAAATACGTAAAGCTAGAACAATCTCGAAAAGAAAGGCGTAATTGATATAGTGCACATGATTAGTTGTGAGGGTGCAGAATATGGGTAGCGGTAAGGCGCGATTTATCAAGATCTCAAACAGACGCGAAGCTCCAGAGGCAAATATGGAAACATCGTTTGGAATACCGGAATTCGACGTGATCCCCAGTTACTTTCCTGTTCATCTGGGAATCAAAGCGAATACAGAATTCACAAATGTCTCTTTAATCAACGACATTGACGATAAGATCCACGACATCAAAGCGAACGCAGAGTCGTACCTCGCCTACCTCAGCACCCACCCACATCTAGTGGACAAGCCAGACGCCTCCAAGTACATTGATGAGCTTCTTGTTTCATACGAGAAACTTATGCATTCGAAGTTCACACTCCAGTCGTTGAAACAAGCATTGAGAAACACCCATCGGGAGTTGATGGAGAGCAGACGGCATGAGCAGGACTTGTCCCTTCAGAACTTTGACGAATACAAAGAGGTGGAGAAACAGAACTTTGCCGATAAGTTCAGAGAGGACTTGGATGCAACGCTATCGAAAAGAGAGTCTGAAGCATTTGATACGTTTCTCACTGGCGATGCCTCTCACAGCTACATCAGCAACGCCATGTTCGTTCTAAAAAACCCTCTAGATCCGCTTCCTGATGAACAGGCCGACGAAGACGTGGCGGTGGAAGGTGGAAAAATCTCACTTAAAGATCCTTTGTCCTTGAACTACTTCACTGAGCCAGTGGCATCCACCAAGTGCAACCACGTGTTTGAGAAAAAGTACATTCTCAGGCTGATGGCCGAGACAAGATCAGTGGATTGTCCTGTGACGGGATGCGCAGCACATTTGACTCCAGACGATCTCCGACCAGACAAGTTGATGGCACTAAGAGTGAAGAGTTACTTAGCCAAAACGCAAAATAAGAGAAGGGGTTCACACGAAGTGGTGAGAATATGACTGTCCTTAATCTTTCGCACAGCTCTGCCTTATATTGGGCTCCCGAATGGAATTAGCTCCTTTGCGCGCTACGGCTATGTCGCGCATGTACTAACTTCTTAATCATGCATACCACAAAAAAAAAAAAAAAAAAAAAAAAAAACTGATAAAGAACTAGGACCCTCTTGACCATCCTGTTATATTTCCGAACCACAGCTTCAGTTCGTCATTTGCCATGTCTGTTGATTATGGAAGGCCTCACCGTGCAGATGTCCCAGTTGTTGACCTTGATGAGGACGAGAATGACGTCTTCCCCCAGGACACCAATGAGGTTAGCTCCAACAATGACTTGAATGCCCTTGACTACGAGCATAGACAGCAACAGCTGTTTCTCGACCGTCTCAGAAACTACTTTAACCCTTGGAAATCTTCCTCTCTGTCCTACGAGATGGTATCCTCCCGAAGCGATATGGACTTCTTCAACCTCAGTGATAGTGAAGAGGCTTCCTCTAACGATGACGATCTCCGCTCTTATAAGATCAAGAGACTCAACCAGTCCGTTCGCCGCGTTATCATTGGTTTCATTTGTTTCTTATTTGTGCTTTACGTCGTCTTTGCCATTCATCTAAAAAAGAAGAAGGCCTCTGTTGATGCCGTCTTCTCCAAACGGATTCTCTCCAATTCTACCCACTCCTTCCATCCCACCACTATCATGATATCTCTCGATGGCTTTCATCCCCATTATGTTTCCCCGCAAAATACTCCTGAACTTCATCTGATGATGTTGAATGATTACGGTGCCCCATACATGATTCCTTCATTCCCCTCTTCCACCTTTCCGAACCACTGGACTCTTGTCACCGGCCTCTATCCCTCAGAACACGGAATCGTGGGAAACACCTTCTACGACCCACTTCTTCAACTGCAGTTCATCAACACGAACCCCAAATTCGGCATGAACCCGCAATTCTGGAAGGGAAGTGAGCCCTTGTGGGCGACCGCTGAGAAGCACAAAATCAATTCTGCAGTGCACATGTGGCCCGGTAGTGAAGTTTCCAAAACTGGACAGCCAAGACCGTTGGAGTTTGACTCATTCAATGGTACAGAGTTGCTCTCCTCCAAGATTGACCGCGTTTTGGGTTGGCTCGACAGAGACGATATCAAAAAAAGACCTGAGCTTATTCTCACTTATGTTCCCACCATCGATCAATTTGGCCACAAGTTCGGAATAAGTGGTAAGAACTTAACGGACGCGGTGAGATACGTTGATGACTTCATTGCCCTTTTAAATAGGGAGCTTGGAAGGAGAAATCTAACCGACATTGTGAATTTGGTTATAGTGAGTGACCACGGCATGGCTCCTACCTCGAACGAAAGACTCCTTTTCCTAGATGACATTGTGGATTTGACCAAGATCGAGCATATCGACGGCTGGCCGTTGTTTGGTTTGAGGCCCAAACCTGAATTCTCTGTTGACGACATAGCTCATGAGATTCAGGAGAGCTTCGATTCTATGGATGATGAACAGAAGAAGAGTTACAACATGTACCGTCTAGAGGATATGCCCGCGGAATGGAACTTCGGTGGGAATACCACTCATCACCGGTACGATTATAGGTTGGCACCTCTATGGATCATTCCCAAAGTGGGGTATTCGATCACTACGCACAAGCAGTTCGAGGAGAATGGGAAACAATATAAGCCTCGTGGTGTTCATGGCTATAATAACACTGAAGTCTTAATGAGAGCCATGTTTCTTGCGAAAGGGCCTTATTTCAAGCAAAAGCTTCCGGAAGAACAGAAGAAGGTGTTGCCTTTTGCTAACACGAATGTTTACAATTTGATTTGTGACTCTCTTGACTTATCTCCGGCTCCTAACAATGGCACCACTGCTGATTCGCCAGAGTTTGTTTTATCTGCCGCCAAGCTACTTCCGAAAGACTGGAACGACCCGCTTTCTTATCCGGATGTTCCTTTCGAGATAGACCACATTGTTGATGGTGCAACTTATGACCTTCTCTGGCGTAAGCCAGGAGGCCGAATTCATCCCACCACTGTGCGTGTCAGCACCAACACGGATCCTCTGAAGAGTATTTCTTCAGAAGAGTCGTCGCTATCTAGTATAGATAGCATGCTGCTTCCCAAGCCAAGTGATTTCAGCCAAGACTCTAGTCCGACAAGCCCTGCAACCGATGAAGATGATAGCGAGGAGAGTACGGGACCCGAAGACCCTGAAGCTGATGGAGACGACAAAGAGGACAAAAAACCGGGAGAGAAAGAGGGACACGGGAAGACGTTCAACGATGTTTTTGAGGATGTGGGTAACTTAGTTAACGACTTCTTGGACGATGCCAAGGATATATTTAAACTGTTATTCCCTGGAAAAAAGCGGCCTCAAGATCAGTAAGAGGCGAAAAGCACTACTTGAAGTTTTGAGGCTAGTTCGCATGTGAAGCTACACACAACTATATACATTATTTGATAGCATCACCACGTTTCGTAAGGGTCCTTGTCTGTCTGGCTGATCTCGATGACATCATCAGGGAGTTCCTTTTCCAATTGCTCTTTCAAAACACGCAAAAATGCCCTTTCGGTGTTTGAGTGGTTGCAAGCAATCAAGGAAGATCCACTCTCGGTGAAGTAGAGAGCCTCATGGTGTGATAACTCGCCTGTATAATATAAGTCGGCCTTAACACCCTTGAAAACAGAGCCGCCTGAACCAGCGCAAATGGCAATGGTTTTGATTTGGTGTTTCTCGTTGTTTTCGTTCCTGCCAACTCCGACCTGAACATGGGAAAGACCCAATGATGACTTTGCGTTTTTCACAAGATCTGGGAGTGGTACCAGCTCCTCGAGCTCTAGCAACCGACCCATACCACAGCCCTCTTCTTGAGAATCTGGTTGAATAACAGAACGTGACTTTTCTTTGAGATTAGCAGTGATGCCATCAGCCAAGAAGTCATTGACACCACCCTTGGCACTGTCAACTGCCGTGTGTGGAGAGTAAACACTGATATTGTTCTGGATCAACTTCAAGAGAGATCTTTGCTGAGGGTCTTTCTCTGTAATGGACTTCAAGCCCCTGAAGATAAAAGGATGGTATGCGATGATCATGTTAGACTGTTTAGCGATAGCCTCATCGGCTACGCTTTGGGTGAGATCAATTGTCAAAAGAAGACGAGACTTTTCTGGTGAAGCTTTTGTAGAGGTGGCCTCAACGAGTAATCCTGTGTTGTCCCATGAGCTATCAGCTAACCGAATGGGGTATAGTTTTTGGACTTTTGAGTTAGTTATCTGGAGATGTTTCATTGCTTTTAGTTTCTGAACATACTAGCATTTGTTGCTCTAACAACTGCGGAACGTTGCGATTGAGCCATCATTGATGAGGAATTTAGACAAAGATTATAATCAAAAATGAAAATAGATTGTGCGGTATGGATTTAACAAATTGAAAAATAAAAAAGAATGCGCAAACCCGGAATCGAACCGGGGGCCCATCGATGGCAACGATGGATTTTACCACTAAACCATTTGCGCGAAAGGAGCTGCCCCCTGCCAGAATTGAACTAGCGACCTTTGCATTACAAGTGCAACGCTCTACCACTAAGCTAAGGAGGCTTCCTTGTGTTTTTTACACAATATAACAATTAGATTCTTTGCTTTATATTTTGTGGTGTAAATTAGGCTTTCTTGAATATTGCTGTCTATGTAAAGTTTATATTTTTCAGTTCATCAGGTTGGTCTCAAAACAGTTGTAGACAATAAGTGTCTGATTTTTAATTTCACTTCCAATCTCATGTGGTCTTTGTATTTTAGCCCCAGTACAGACGGCTTTTGTTAGAATGTCGCATCCCCCACAAACATTACCGAAAAAGAAATAACAACATAAGAAAACAATAGATGTCAGAAAAAAAAAAAATCAAGTACTTGCATCAGATGATAAAGTAGCCAATGAGTAAATACACATTATCAAAAAAGGAGGATATTTTAAATTTTGATCTTTTTTATTGAAATCATCACTGTTTGCCGAAGCCGTTTACTCATTACCATTCCGGTTTTGGTGATGTCTTCGCACTGCGTGGTGCTAGCGAAGAGCCACATGATACCGATAAGCACGGCATAAAGAAGAATTTTAGTCAAAAAGCCTCCTTTTCATATAATCACGTGAGACAGTGCTCTTTGCGAAGTTGACTCCAGCTGGACATCTGAAACCTTTTTGTCTAATTTCAATCTTTTTCTGTTTTTGAATAATAATATCACTAGCTTGTCATAATTTTGCAGGCTCTCACTGGACAATCATTTATCGAAGTCCACGACTTGCGCCATTTCTACTGTCTGCATACACAGAAGAATCCGTGCGAATACAGTATATCGCAGCAAAAGGGATGCAAATATCTTCACCTCGGCCCTCCTCATCTCCTATTATAGACTACCTCACTAAAATCCAGCCAACGCTGCGTTTTTTCCATATAGATATTCCTAAAGAGAACTGTGCTCCCAAGTATTCAATCTAGGGATTTTCCACGTTCCAGTCAACTATTCAAAAGCCTGATCTAAATCCGCACTGCTTATCTTGATTGTGAATGTCCGGGGTTCAACTAGACGATTTAAGTGAACCCTTCTTGGGCTCGGAGGAGCAGTCGTTCCCTGATTCTTCTGAAGGCCCTGATTTCGAGTACCTCGCCTCGCTTCCTCATGATCAGCGGTACAGTGTCAACTTTAAGGGCGAAGAGGTGATTGTGGATTCCGCCGATTGGAGAACGAGCTGGACTCTCAAAGGTCAGGTTATCCTGGCTTTTATCACATTCATTCTTTTCGGTCTAGCCGAGCAGACTGTGGGAACTCTTATACCTCGTCTCCAAGAAGACTACCAGATAGATGATTTCAAGGTTTCCCTCATCTTTCTTGCCTCGACTACCGGTTATTTCATCATGGCTGCTCTGAGCGAGTTGCTCCACAGGAAACTCGGGGTCCGCGGTGTTGGAACAGGCGGCACCATTTCTATGATCACTTCTTATTTATTACTCTCCACACAACCTCCTTACTTCATCTTCGTTTTGTGCTACATTCTTAGCGGAATCGGGTTTGGTTGCTTGGACGCTTGTCTTAATGGATGGGTTGGTGGTCTCGTGGACTCGAACCAGCTTCTTGGAATAATGCACGGCTGCTACGGTATCGGGTGTATGATTTCCCCTCCGTTGATCACCAAACTTATCGACAGACCCAACAATCCTTGGCACTGGAAGTCTTATTACATCATTCTCAGTGGTGTTGGTGCTGTCAACTTGGTGCTCTTCACCCTTTTGTACCGTTTTGAGAGTGCAACCAAGTACGACTTTGAAATGAAGTTGAAGGAAAGGAAGAGACAGTTGCATGACAAGCTCAACTCTCTTACCTCCGAAACGGCGTCTGTGGATTCCAACGAGGAGGACAACGAGATGGGCGACGATGCCGTGGACCTCAAGAAAGCTCTTCGTTCCAAACTTGTTTGGGTTTTCTCCATGTGTCTCTTTGTGTATGTGGGAGGCGAATCTGCCTTTGGCGCCTGGCTCGTGACTTTCATGACTCGTATCAAGCACCAAGGTTACCGTTACTCCTCCTACATGGCAACATCTTTCTGGTCTGGGCTCACCAGCGGCAGAATATGTCTCGGATTTGTCACGGCTCACTTTTTCAACAGTGAGCTCATGGCAAATCTCGTATACATAGCACTTTCTGCTGTGGGATACTTGACCTTCAGTCTTCTTGCCCTTTCTCCAGCGACCGGTATCTTGTTCCCAATTGTGTATTTGACAGGTCTCTTCGTTGGTCCAATTTTCCCCACCACCATTGTTGCGGCGATAGAAATCTTACCGGTGAAGTATCATGCAACCGGGGTTGGTTTCATCTGCGCCTTCGGTGGTGGTGGTGGTGCAGCTATCCCCTTCTTGATTGGTCTTGTCGCAGAGCTGAGCGATCTGGGACTCAGGTTCTATCCTCTCATTATCTTTGTGCTTTTCCTTGTGTTGTGCATCACTTGGGGTGCAATCTGCCTTCGGTTTAAAGGCCACAAGAGAAGAGGAATCTAAAGTGCTCCACCCTGTGCTTTCCACTCCTCTGGTGTATATCCTTTTTGAGTAAATGCATGTATGGAGGCAATCTCTTCTTTGAGAGCTCCGTTGACTAAACGATGTCTCATCAACTTATTCTTGCCCTGGAATTTCGCCGATACAATAACCACAGCAAAGGCCTGACCACAACCTCCAGACATGTCTTCCACCTGGACGAGGGGTGCCTCGAGTCTCTCTTGAATGAGTGATTTAAGAGAGTCGGAAGTTAACGACATTTGTAGAGTGACTATAAATATTTGTATTAGAGTCTGTATTGGTCTCCTTTATTTCTTTATATTTTTTCTTTTTCTTTTTTTTTTGTTCTTATTGATGTTCGCCTGTGTGCGCCGCGTGGGGGCTTGCTTACTCTATGCATTCTTCACCGCTCTACGATAATACATGTCATTATATTTCATTAATCGTCATCATGATCCCCCTTAGTTGGGGTCTGTGAGGAGCTTTGTATTTCCCCTTTTGATAGTATTTTGGTGGCTGGGTTTCGTGCACTCTTCCAAACTGATAAAGCTCTTGAAAGCATCAGGAATTTCCTTCGAAGTCTTCTGGATTCTCCCAAAAATATCTTTACTGGTAAGCGACTCAAGCTTGCCCATGGAACTGAACTGACATTTCTCGTAGAAATCCCACAAATCAGGCGCTATCACTGCGAGCTCTTCGTGTATCTCAATCATCTGATTGACCACCTCGATAGCCAAGAAGTATGACTCTCCTGATAGTTTAGGTGCGCCGTCCGAAGCCAGCTCTTTTGAAAAGAGAATGTTTGGTGCAATAACAGTCGCAAGATTGTGTATGTCCATCTTGGATCCTGATTCTTCGTCTGTAGATGCGAACGAGGCAACCCACCGGAAGAAGCTGAGAAGAACTTCGAGTAAACTCCTATGGCTTCTTGGCAACATACAATAAGCCAACTGTAATAAACGTTTGGACATGATGGGGTCTTGCTGCTTCCGTGAAGTCATCCAGAGATCATGGAGGTTGAATGTGAGAAGTGGATTGGGCATCTCTCTCAACCACTTCTTTAATAACGCAGCTAATTGAACCGCTGAGTAATTGTTGAAGTCTGGAGACTTGAGCGGACTCTTATTGATCTGTTCTGTCAACTCTCTCAAGTGCTTGATGTTACCATTGAGTCTGAAGATACCCTCCACGGACATATCCTTTTTCCTTAAAGAATTGATCACGTCATCGACGACAATGGGGATCCGGAGCTGAGCTGGTCCAACTCCAAGGTCAGAGTCCACGCCATATCTTTTTGTTAAGTCCTGAAGGTCAGTTCCAAACACATTCATTTGCTTCCCCTTCTCGCCGCCTCCAAACTTGAACTTGTCCCAGAATGTTGGCAGCTTCTTTGTCTGTATTAAGGATGTAAGATCCTCCCTATTGAACCTGGGTTGCACAGCCACTAGTGCCTCCACAGCGATGTGGCGCATTATGAAATGCTCCACCTTGGTTAACTCACCATAATACTTTGTCTTGAGCGGAACAGGTGGATGCTTGTTGATCGTGAGGTCATGACTGCCCTTGAATTGAGGGATCTCAGTCTTATTAGAACCCTGTAAAGATGGATGATTCTTTTCGTAAAGAGAGTTATGGTGCTTGAAAGCATTGGGCCTTTGGTCTCTTGCCTGTTCAGCGGCCACGATCCTAGGAATATCATCAAGAGTCAAGGACTTCTCATTCTTGAGCAAATCGGAAGTGCGGCCCAAGCTGCTTGCAGCAATTGCTTGAGGAGGTTCGTCCTTGATTTTAAGTGACTTCGCTCTAGTCTTGAAATCCAAGTGGTCTGAATCGAGCTGCAGTGGAACAAAAGAAATCGACGAAGATGTACTTGGCTTTCTGCTCTGATTGGTCCTCTCCAGGGACATAGAAGTATCCATAGAGTCCTCCTTCGCCACATTGGCCTCGGGCGCTTCAAGAATGACTGACTTTCTTGCGCTTTTTCGAACAGACCCAGAGAGTTTCTGACTCTCTCTCTTGGTTCGTATCGATGTAACGTCGCTGAGCGTTCTGGAGAATACAGTTTCTGTGTCGTTGGAAGCACCGCCCTCTTCGGCAATATTAGACATTGGGCTAGCTTTTCTCGAAGATTCGTTTCTCCTGAGTGGTTCGTCATCCTTCTTCATCGCCGCCTTCGATCTGAACATGGCGATTTTCAATAGGTACACCAACTGCGACAAGTCACTAACCACAACGTATCCAAATTGGTAGCCAATACCGCTTTTGATGTTTGACTTGGTACATTCCAAGCACATGATGGAATCATCAGCTCCACAAAGAAAGTTCTCAACCTTGAGATTAGCTGAAGGCTTACGTTGACAAGAAGAACATTCAAAACACAGTGTATGCCAGCGAAGGTTTTTGAACCGGATGCATGACTTCTCGATACTCTTCTTGCACAACCGACAAGCGTCTGTGGCATTCGAGGGCACGGTCAATCTCGACTCGATGTATTTCGTGTCACCTGCCTTCTCTGCAGCCTCGATTTCTTCATACCTTTGGTTTGACCTCAAGAAGCCATCCAAAGCCCGCGTATCACCTCGAAGCTTATTTAGCTTCAATGCATTGTTAAGGCCGATACGGAAAAGAAGCTTTAAATAATGAGCACAGCCCGTGATGACCGACAAAAGATCAGCTGAAAGACTCCCTGATTGTGGTAGTTGGCTGGACTTTCTCAATATTGCAAGGTAACTCATGAGTTTTCCTGATATATTTCTGGGTTCTTTCCTCAACGGCTGAAAGTTATCGAAGGCATCGATCAGGTACACCTCATCTCCAGAGCCATTTCTGACATCTGCGCCACTCCGTAAAGGATCAGGCTTGTACTCGCGGCACATTCCCTGGACGAAGTCGAGAGCCGAGAAAAGGATTTCAACGAAAAGGATAAGCTTTCGGGTAACTGCAAGACCGCTTGCTTGCTTACCGGTACAAGCGGTCAAAAGCATTTCAGACACGCATGAGGCTAATGTTTCTTCGAATCCCGATAACACCATCCAACAGTTCATGACCACGTTTTCTATCTGCTGTTCAATCAAGATAAGTTTGGCTGGCTCGACATCGTTATTGATGAAATCAAAGACATCAGACTTTTCGATGTTGAACTTGCTTTGCAATCCAACTGTATCAGCTGTGATGAAAACGTTCCAAAATTTGTACACCATGTAACACTCGGGATGCCATTGCTGATTTTTGCCACCTTTAAACAATTCCACAAATTGCTTGACGATGGAAGACTGACAACCCTCGCATTTATTGGCAAAAAGCTTCGAGTAATGATAATGACAGTAGATGCTATTCTCATGTTCATAATAGCTTTCTTCCGAGTCGAACACCTTCCCACACTCAGAACACTTGAAGTGTTCGACGTGGTACTTGTTTCCGAGCGCAGTAATGTATGGTCCTCTCAAAGCTGAGTTGCAATTGAAGCAAATCAAGTCCAATTTTTTGAAATAGTCGTACTCGCAAAGAGGCACCTGGACCTGTTTTCCATCAGGGCCATCTACCACATCCGGGAAAAATTTTGCAGAGCATTGTTTGCCGCATACGTGGCATGTGAAACATTCCATGTGGTAGGCGGCATCGAGGGCTCTGACAAACTGACCACTTATTGGAAGATTGCATACTTTGCAAACTTTTTTCTTCCGTTGCAGAGCTGGAGCTTTTGGATCATTCGACGAGGTTTGCTGCATTTGCAGTTGAGACAGTAGCTTCCTTGCGAGCTGAGGCGGAGTGTTTGTGGTGACAGGAGGGTTTGGATGATTAGGTGACATAGAAGGATCCAGGGTGTCACGGTTTGGTAAGTGAGCTTTCGGGGTGGTTGGAGGGGACAGGATGGGGTTCTTAGGCAACTTGCTAGTGGGTACTCTGGTAGAAGGGTGGCGCTGGCTAGGGGTCTTGAAGGGCAAAGGCTGAGTCTTTTGATGGATCTGGGTACTAGGAATATTGGACTTCGGCATAGCATCCATGGAAGGTTGATTCGGGTTCATAGGAGACCTCCGGAGCGATTCCTGGAAAGGAAGTGCTCCAATTGATGGCGGTGCTACCATTGAGGATCTCATCGGTGGGCCTCTTGGTACAGAAGGGTAAGGCGCCTGGTAGCCCTGGTAAGGTTCTGAGGGTTTCGGATTGTTCTGCAAGGATCGCGTTAATTGGTTAGGTGCTGGAAGTATAGTTCCTTTTTTTGGTGATCTGTTAGGCCTAGCGGCCGAGGTTTGCTGGGGAGGAAACTGACCCGGAATTGGTTGAGCCACAGCAGGAGACTGAGGAGCAGGCTGTTTCAAGAAATTGGGCGTGGTGCGAGGGTAAGCCGGGTTCATGAGGGCAGCAGGTGGGGATGGATCGGAGTGTACCATTGGGGAAGGCGCTGATTTCATAGGCACCTGACTATGAGCAGCTGGGGTAATTGGATGATAGGCTGGTTTGGGGGCTTGAGGAATTTCGATGGACTTTGAAGATTCTTTTCTTGTAGTTGAGGCGGTCTTTTTCACCAGATTCAGAGAATTTGATCTCGAGTTAGAATTTGAGCCCAAAGACGGCCTTTCTGGGAAACGAAACTCCCTCTCTGTATTGGGATCAGGCAGGGGCTGTAGCATTTCTGGGATATTTTTGGATGATATTGGGGAAACTGCTATTGAGTGGCGCTGCAGAGGGTGAGTGTGGTCGGACAGGGACGAGGATAGGGATTCTTTGGAATGCAGGGAGGAGTTTGTTGGTATGGGAGGGATCAAGGATGCCCAGTCTGTTGATGCGGGGGGATTTTTGGCGATGAAAGCTTCATGACTTAGGGATCTGGCATGAGCGGGGTTCTGTTTTGACGCCGAGGGAGAGTTCCGGCCATTGTTATTTGTGCTTTGACGGAAAGGTGAGCCGGTTAGGCCTCTGAAGAATCGTTTAGGACTTCGACTTGAGTCAGTTTGTGGATTAGGATTTGGCATATTTGGAGTAAAATCGGTAAAGAGTGACTAATTAGTTGGAATAATATTTGGGTGGAGTAAAAAGAAGGAAAACGTATAGATTGAAGGGGAAGAAAAATAAAAAATAAAAATAGAATACAAAAGGATTGATAGTAGGGAAGATAATAGTAACCTTTTGGGACCTAATTTTAATGTTGATGGAGTTAATACATTTGGTGGATATAAAAAAGAAGGGAATTAAAAAAAAAAAAAAAAAAAAAAAAAAAAAAAAAAAAAAAAAAAAAAAAAAAAAAATATTTTTTTTTTTTATTTAATGTTATATTTTTTTTTTTTTTTTTTTTTTTTTTTTTTAGCCCTCGAGACTCGCCAAGTAAGATTTGAGCATCAACAAACAAAATCAAGAGAAGCGAGAAAATGGATTTCGAATGCGCAAATCAGCTTTTAGTTCTTTGTCGATGCAACTACACAAACAAAACAAATGTGGTGTGTCCGTAAATATAGCAGAGAAGAATAATCAATGTGAGAGATTTTATTAGTACATCTCTAACTTTGTTGTGAAAAGGATTGTTTACTGAGGGGAAGTTTTTGAAAAAACTTAAAAAAAAAAAAAAAAAAAAAAAAAAAAAATTTTTTTTTTTTTTTTTTTTTTTTTTTTTTTTTTTTTTTTTTTTTTTTTTTTTTTTTTTTTTTTTTTTTTTTTTTTTTTTTTTTTGGTGTCCTCACTTTGTTTTGGTTTGTTTTGATTTGATCGTACAGTCTGAATGACTTAATGTAACGAAAACTGCGAAGACTAATTCTGCGCAAAAGCGCCTGGGGCAATCGGTAATACTAGGAAAAACCCGTAGATTGGGTCTTTTAAATACCATATTCAAAACCTGGATTTAACTTGTTCATTTAAAAGCTCCAAATTCTCAATATTTCATCTTTTTGGGCAGGTGGATGGTGGACGGACCACTTTGATACACTCAAAAGAAAATGCACAAAACACGCAGCGCGGACAATAGTGCGCACTCGAGGCTTATGTGCACGTATAGGACGGCGTTACACAAATTTAGCGAGAATGTGTTGGAAAAAACATTTGCAATAGGAAGAAAGTGGGAAATCAAAAAGTTCAATAGGTGCAAATATGACACATGGGGGTGTTCGGCCAAAATGTGTCAATTGAGCTTGTAACCAAAAGTGACAATGTCTGGTGTTGATCATAGTTTATCGTGTCTCGGTTAGTGTGAATGCAAAAGATCTATATGCAGTTGTCGTAAGATATATAGGTCTGGCTAAGCGCGGTTTAAGTACAGGTAGGGAAGAGGTTCATACCAGAAAAACAAATTAGAATAGTTCACTATTTCGGTGAGCGTTATCGGTGCATTTCCGAATGGGGTAGTAAAGTGAACGTTTCAGGATGTATGGTGGGGAATATTAACTACTAGATTTGACTATTGCATGAGTTTGAGAACGAGATTCTCGTAGACTAACTGTTACTTTTCATTCATATTATTTTTTTGTTCTTGTTTCTCTTTTCATTCTCTTCTTTCTCTTTGTTATTGTAGGTGAAAATAACCAACAAGACGTCCATACTACGCGCAGACAAAGATGTAACGGCATTTCCGCGGCAGTGGCTAGACGCCAAAGAATAAAAAAATCAGAAGCAGAGAATAAATATATGAAAATGTGACAGCGAATGAATTTAGGGAATGTGTCAGCGAATAAATTAGTGAATGTGACATTTGATAACAATCTGGCACTTTTACTTGTGCAAAACTTGTTTTTTGGTCTAGAGATCAAAATAGAATTCTATATTGATAAAGTATTCCAGGTTGCAATTTATCGTTTGCATTCCATGTATAATACCATTTGCGATTTCGTATCTAGTAAATGTACTTTATAATAAATGGCATCATCTTGTTGAACCCTACGAATGCATCTTGAAGGACACTTGTTATTTATATTTGTATTTTGTTTATGATTCTTGGTTTTTGTTTGGCTGCTACCATGCATTCTCTCCGACTTTCCGAGGTGCGCAATGGCAGGTGTCCCCGAATCTTGTCCCGTGGATAAACCGCCGTCTTAAATATAGCAAAATTAAGGACTAGAGAAGGGTAAAATGAGAAAAAAATTGATATTGAAAAGATAATGTGGATGTAGAAAGAAAAATGAAGAACTAAAAATTGAAGATATAGAAATGAAGAAAAAAAAAATTGAAGATATAGAAATGAAGATATGAATATATAGAAATGAGGATATGAATATATAGAAATGAAGATACAGATAGCAAGAATGAAGGATAAATACAGAAAATGAAGCCAGCTTTAAAAAAGCACAGGATTACTGAATTGGCATAGGCCTCTGATGAGAAAAGTCTCTAGAGTATATCATGAAACTTTAGTGAACAAAACCTTTCAGATTGGACCTACATTGCTGGTTAGACCACCATCACATTGTGAAACATACATCCTCATCACTCCTAGAAGCATCAGTCAAATGTGGTGCTTTTTTGCAAATCATTGCTGTGATATTCACTAATAAACTATTGGCGCCACCGACGCCTATGCGATTACGCACACTAACCATTCTTTTTTTTTTTTTTTTGTCCCTTTTCTTTTTCTTTTTTCTCGGAGTTGGCCCTCAGACTTAACCATTGTAAGCAAAAAACCGATGACGGCCTGAAGTTGCCTAATTACATTAGATTTTGTTGACTTTTTCTTCTTCTTGATTCTTTCTTTTCTTTTTTCCTTCTATTCTTATTTTTTTCTTTTTTTTTTTTTTTTTTTTTTTTTTTTTTTTTTTTTTTTTTTTTTTTTTTTTTTTTTTTTTTTTTTTTTTTTTTTT
>JAJMHH010000126.1:12250-23597 GCA_030582955.1 Osmozyma tolerans | reverse complement strand
TTTTTTTTTTTTTTTTTTTTTTTTTTTTTTTTTTTTTTTTTTTTTTTTTGCAAATACAAACCTGATACAGTCATTATTTTCTATATTTCGCAGCTAAATGCCAGTATATAACCTCAATTTAATGAAAATAAGCATTTAAGTCTCCGAGCTGAATGTGAAATCTTCATTTACTTTCATAAAATGGAATTTTTATGAATGAATCACTAGCAAACTTTTTTAAACAAACAAGATATTAAAGTTTTTCAAAATTACACAATATACACAATATATACTACAGTCAATTTTTGAACAATGAACAATATATGGGGATTGTAGTATGAACTGAAAAGAACTGAGGTTTTATTCTTTTGATATATATACATAATCTATGCTAATATATACATAGTCTATGCTAATATATACATATAATGCGTGATGTTAATGCTGTCTATTAATACAAATGAAGCATCATTCTTTGTATGTTTATTTTTACATATTGGTAAAGCCATATATTATGGAAGTCACAAATCATTTAAAATGATATTTTTTTATTACTCTTATCATCAAAATCATCAATTATTAGAATACTCCTACTTTATCAAAATGTTCAAAAAGTAGTGGTTTGATAACAATACCCAATTTCATAAATGATTACTATTTTACCTTTAATGGAATAGTTGTTAAATTAATCACATTAACAGCTTTTTCAATAGTCAATAATTCATAACTGAAATAATTTTAAAATTTATATGATTTTATTTATTTTTCATTTCTATCTAAACTTATAAATATTTATATACATACTTCTAATTATATAGATAAATAATATTATATAAGAATATTGACATTATACATAATATACAATATTCACTTAATATGTATATATATACATAATATACAACATTCACTTAATATGTATATATATACATAATATATACATAATGTATACATAATATATACATAATATATACATAATATATACATAATATATACATAATATATACATAATATATACATATACAAAATATTCTAGATAGAAGAAAACTCATTTATATAGCTACACTATAATACACTTTAGCAAAATCATTATAACTTATGATAGATAAACCTATGTATCGCGTAAAATGTTAAACACATGAGGCCCAGAGCCATCCTCCACCTTTACTAATCCCATATATGCGAGTCTTTCCAAGAAAGAGGCGATATTATTCCGTGATGAGGTATTTGTATGGAGTTTTTTTGCCAAAGCAAGCAATTGATGGTAATCAAGATTCAGACCTTTTAAAGCGTCTGGTGTCTGCAGAAGTCCTTCAGAGACACTATGGGACATTGCTGGACGGCTTAAGTCAAGTCTGGCTGCCACAATCTCCATATCCTCTTGTCCTTCTAGCAAATCTAGAAGCTGAGAGTGATCATCGTTGACCACCAGCTCCTCGACGGTTATTATGTACAAATTGCTGTAGAAGACGTTAAAGGGGTAAAAGTTCGTGACATTGGCCACACCGGTAAAGTTGCTGGAGAACCTTTTGATCAGGTACAGCAATGGATCTTCTTCTCCACTGTCATTGGTGGAAACAAGACGGGGCATTTGACGTTCCAAGAGCGCATCGTAGAGCGGGTCCGGTGCCAGCGGGAAAGACCTCCAGTAAGCCGGGTCGGACACTCTGGAACTGTCCACGTCAGAATTCACCAGGATAGATGCCAATTTAAAAAGATCCGTCGCCACCAAGTCGGTGAAATGGTAGTTGCGTATTCTCTGATCAACTGAATCAGCATGGACGTATCTGGCGGTCATATCGTCAATAGCATCACGAAGTTTTTCGACAGAAAAGTTGAATTGACGTATGTTGTCGTCGGAAAATAAGCTCTGCTTCTGTCGGAGAAATATAATGATAGGCGTAGTCGATAGTAATTTCCTGAGCCATTTGAATGTTTTGTAAGCGGAGCTTGTAGGAGGCACTGCCAGCTCCGGAGAACACGCAGCGGCAAATGTCTGGAGAATCTTAGCCTCATGAGGAGTGTACTTTTTCGCTGAGCGGCTTCTCTCGCTGATTAGCGGCTCTTGAGGGTCTGGTGATGCTGGCGGAAGACCGGCAATTTTCATGATTTCGTGAACAGACGGATCATCGGAAAGACTGGGTCGAAGAGGCTGGTCAAAAAGCGGGCCTATAGCATCGGCGTAAAGAGGCGTGAAGTCCTTTCTGTTGAGCAAGTACCGATCAGATGTGTGGTTGTTGTCGTGATGTAGGAGCTTTAGTCTGTTGAAGAATGCATACTCATCGCTGGCTGTACGTAAATGAGTGGCCGCCACCGGATCAACTATGGGCTTGAGATTTCGACTGGCTGCCTGGTATATCCCAAAAGAATGCGCTAGGGCCGTTGGTATCCGTTCCCATGTGTACCTAGACATACTGATGAAAAAGATCCCGCTCACTTCTTTCGCATAGAAAAGGGCTATCTTTTCATGGTGTTCTATGGAGACAATTTCCCGTGTACTGGCAACTTGTCCGAGTGGTTAAGGAGAAAGATTAGAAATCTTTTGGGCTTTGCCCGCGCAGGTTCGAATCCTGCAGTTGTCGATATTCTTTTTTTTTGATCTTTCTCTAAGAACTAGATGTACGGGTGCAAAGCATGAGTCCCATTGGAATGGCGCAGTCTTTATCCAGATAATCATCACCATGTCAGACGACGAAATCGACGCTAGTCTCTTTGAAGAGCCCGAAGGGTTCAGACCGCCGCCACCAGAATCGCATTTTGTCGAATTCAAAAGAGAATTCGCCTCAAACCCTCCACAATCCATCAACCTTAAACTAGTGGGAAAGTCCCCATTATGGGGCCATCTTTTATGGAATGCCGGCAAATATACGGCAAATTACCTAGATCAACATGCTGCCGAGCTCATAAAGGATAAAAAGGTCATGGAATTGGGTGCCGCTGCCGCTCTTCCTACGTTAATCTGTGCCGTCAATGGAGCAAAGAAAGTCGTCAGTACAGACTACCCTGATCCAGATTTGATGTCCCACATCCAATACAACATCGACAATTGCAAGGGAATCCCTGCTACTACACAAACTAAAGTTAAGGGCTACATTTGGGGCCAGGATGTGACCAAAATCTGTTACGATGAGATTGAAGATGAAGATGACTTACCAAAATCCATAAAAGAGGAGGATAAATTTGATCTTGTCATCTTGTCTGATTTAATCTTCAACCATACTGAGCATTTGAAATTGCTTAAAGCGTGTCGGGATCTGATGAAACGTACTGGTGTTGCTTTGGTGGTGTTCACTCCTCACAGAGCTCATCTTTTGCACAAGGACCTTGAGTTTTTTGAAACAGCCAAGCAGTTTCAGTTTGAGCCTGAAAAGGTCGGCCAGGAGACCTGGTCCCCTATGTTCGAGGAGGAAGACGAGACTAAGGAAGTCAGATCCAGAGTATACTGCTACAAGTTGCATCCAAAGTGGTGATATAAGGACATAGCCATGCATCTGGACATACTATAGTGGATACACCTAGACATTTGCATCAGACATACATGTAGTGGATACACCTAGACATAGTGTGCAGTGTATGAAATCGACGATATATTAGATATACAAGCCCAAGAGGCATGAAGCATGTCGCTAGGACACCATGATTAGGCAGAGTTGGAGTTGGCCTTTCTCTTACCGTTGACCAAGGTGACGTTGACAAATCTCTTAGTGTACAACAATCTGGTGTAAGCTCTGCCCTTAGGCTTCTTTGGCTTCTCTTGCTTGTCGACCTTTGGAGTCTGAGACTTAACTTTACCGGCACGAGCCAAGGATCCGTGGACTTTACCCTGAATAGTTAGTATTTGCATGGAGTTATTCTGAAACCGTTGTAGCCATTTTGGTGAAGAGTTGGTGGATGGGTGGCGGATGGGTGGCGAATGGGTGGCAAATAGCCTTATTGATAGCTTTATATGATTCCAAGACAGACTCAGATAATATGGACACGCTGATTAAGATGGTGGCAACGACGGGACGGATTTCATTGAATTTGTGCAGTGTAACCACATACCATTTTTGATAGTTAGTGTATACGGTAGTTGAGGATCAGAAGAAGATTTTTTTCTGCCTTTGCTGGGTCACCCGTGCGGAGGGCGGCCTGCGTGCGCGCTCCAAATACTGTGTAGGAACCTAGGGCTGTAGCCCTAGCGAGAACCCCGCGGGTCACGCGATGGTAAACGTGATTATAGGTCACGTGAACATGGGCACATGACTGAACTTTTCCCGATCTCGCTTAAATGGTAACGCCGTGTGGGGTTGATTCTTAGTGTAAACAAGGTATTCGTGTAATCATTACATATCTACGTCCAGGCGTGCCTTTGAATTTTCCATGTGTCATCGTTTGGTGGAAACAACAATGATTGTTAATAAGAATAACACAAACACCGCCACCACAAGAGACACCACGGAGTATTGAGAAGCAGGGAATTTCAGATCCAAAAGCATGGCCTGGACTTTAAAGTAGCGAAAGAACCCAACAATCAAGCAGGAAATTCCAACAATGAAGAACCCACTGCCGATAAGTTTCCCCAGACCGGCCATACTAGTCGATTCATCCTTACTATGGAGTTTGAAGAGCTGGACAACGCCAATTCCAATAGTAATCATGGACAAAGACGTTCTGAGCCATGCTAGAAATGTTCTTTCATTTGCCATCTGAATGAGTTAGTACCTTGTCTATTATGGGCCAATCATGGGGTAACTTAACATACGTGGTCACGAGCCACTGCGCCGTTGTTCTCCACTACCAACAGAGAATAGTATTTGGGAGGAGATTGGCCAGACTCAGCTGGGTCAGAAAGTAATGGCGCAGACTCGCCAGTTACTTGACGTGGCATGGAAATATCAGAGTAATTGTAATTTGTTCGCACATTAAATTAGTAGTGATGGATTTCGCCGGTGTCAAGTTTCAAGCCACACTTTGAATCGCAAGGTAATATACAGGATGGAATTGTTTCTTTTACTAGAGGTTATCAAGACTGGCTCGTATGTATTAAAGAGTAGATGTAGAAGTGGGCTTATCCAAATTGAAGATGATATACATATGGATTAATAGCCAATGCAAGGGAGGCACGTTTAAAGAAGGGAGATGCCAATGCAGAAGGCGGCAATAAATACCATGAATGTCTTGGGACACGATTTGAACGTCGAAGGAACAGGAGTGAAGGGAGCAGCACCATTGGTAACAGTCACGTGAGTGTATGATCTTACTTTTCCGATGTTACCAGAAGCAGCAGCAATCAGGCCCGAAGGCACGGGAGCAGCAGTTGTGAATTCGATGGAGAAGGCCTGAGTGTACAAGGACTGAGTTGTTTTAGTTTGGCCATTTTCGTCAGTACCGGTAACCCAAACAGGAGTCAGGATGGAAGAGTGTGATGTATTAGCGGTGACAAAGGCAGCAAAAAGGAAGACGACGATCAGGAAAAGGTTCATTTCTCAGGATTTGGTAAAGTATGGATTGGAGGGGGTTTAGATTATGGTAGGATGATGCGACCAGCGACAATTATTTGATTGGGTGATTTCAGAATGAGGTGGTGAAAATAGGAGTTTTAGTCCAGGGGAGTTTTAGGGAAGTTGTTGATTTATTCTATGATAGAAATCAAAAGAAGAAGATAAAAAAAATGAGTTGTAAAAGAAAAGAAAAAAAAAAAAAAAAAAAAAAAAAAAAAAAAAAAAAAAAAAAAAAAAAAAAAAAAAAAAAAAAAAAAAAAAGAAAGGAAAATGTAAATAAAAGAAGAGCAAAAATAAATTTGTCTTGGATTCGGAAAGTCACAATATGCAATGTGTAGTCAAGACACGAAACCACGCAGAATTGGTGCAGCAGAGAAACTAAGAAATTCAAGGTACGAAAAAGAAACCAAGCATTTCATAAGAATTATATATGTTTTCTATATATGCGTATATTTATGTATCTATGTATATAAATGTATATATTCCATTAACGTATATTTAATTATATAGATAAATATATAATCATAAATATATATATATATATAGTTTGTAGAGCAGATTGTGAGGTCATCTTGAGATGGCGCGCTCATACGCGATTTTGCCGCTAAACATTCATTGCACCGGATTTTGCATCCAGAGAAAGGAAATCAAGGCTTTGAAAAATCACTGAATAGAACCCTTGATGTACTATAGAAGTATGAGGAAAACAAAGATGGAATGAACTATTGAAGATTATAAGGAGTATATTATTCAGAAAATCATATAAGGTAAGTTTAACAAATAATCATTACTAAAAATAGGCCCCCCTTCAATTTGTCCATGGAACTTTTGCGACGAGCTTGACCGCAGAGGCTTGGCGCTTAGTCACGAAAACAATCTTCTAAAAGTTCAGCCACCATGGAATCTTGAAAGATGTTTATAAATTATTTAAATCATATTTTGATTTTTTGACTTTGATACTATGATTTTTGATATTTGATATTTGATTTTCGGTTTCATTTTTTATAGATCTCGATTACGTCAGATCATTTTAGTATTAAGGTTTTTTCACATTGCTTTTTCTTTTTTTTTTTTCTCAAAAAATTCCTTAACATTGATTTTTTTCTTCGTTCGCGTGGCTTCAATTTTGAGAATTCACGTCAAATCAAAGAAAAAAGAAAGAAAAAAAAGCTTTTAACACAGGTTCACATAAACAATAACGAAGCCTGTATAAAGCCTTTGTATTCTTTATTAGTAACCTTTCGTTTGATTTTGACACATTATTGTTTCCGTAATAAAAAGCAATAAAAGAATTACCAAGGCTATATTAGACTGCCTTATATATATACATAGATATATATATAATATTCCATATGTGTATATAAACATATATATATATATATATATAAATGTATCCTATTGAAACCACTCGCTGACATTGTTACCTTCGCGTGAAAATTACGCGACGGAAATTTCCCATCGAATCCGCCGTGCTCTATACAACCGCTCTACATGCCGAGACTGCGATAAGACACGAAAGCAAGTTCAAGAATAAGGATATTCAAACAAGAAAAAGAGTAAGAATCCGAGGATGAATACAAGCAGGAATAAGCAGAATACAAGCAGGAATACACAATCAGGGTCCAATTAATCTATATGAAGTAATCCACTACTGGCTTCTTTGTATGCACTAACGACAGGTCCTTGTTTACCGCTTCAAACACTTTATACTCACGGTTAAGATTATCGTCAATAGTCAATATCGACGCAATGTTCCCGCATCGGTAACAATAATTTGGTGCAGACCATACCGTCACAAGACTTCCCGAAAACATCTCCTTGTATCCTTCCATCACAAGTTGATGCGCACGTGCTATAAGCAGCGTACCATTCTTATGACAAAATCTCTTAACCTCATTCTCACCAAAAAGGTATCCTGCACCTCTTGGCGACACTGCCCACGTCGGCACATCGTCTGGATCAGACCATAGAAGATCGCACATAGCTCCTTCGTGCGGCACTTCTTGTTTCCTGTCTAGTTTCCTGATCTCGTCGATCCCGTTGATCTCGGGACTCAACCCTCCGTGTACACAAAACACCCCGTCCTGTCCTCCCACAAGTGCCCCAAGTGAGAAGTAGTCAAACACCTCACAGCAGTGCCGCCACACATTCACACTGCCATATTTGCGGAGACACTCATCATAGAACCCATAAACCGTGGTGATTTGACGCGATTCGTGGTTGCCTCGTATAAGACAGATCTTGTCTGGGTATCGGATTTTTAACGTGAGAAGAAGCAAGAGACTTTCAAAGGAGAAGAATCCTCGATCAACAAAGTCCCCAAGAAAGAGGTACTGTGTGTCGGGGCATTCGCCACCTGTCTCGAAAAGTCGGAGCAAATCGTGGAACTGTCCATGTATGTCTCCGCAAATAGTCACTGGTGTATATATCAGCTGGATGTTTGCTTCATTCACGAGAATCTCAATCACTTTCTGACAAACCTCCATGACATCTTTCTCAGGGATGGGTTTGCAAGCCTTGATATCGGCGATTGTTCTAAATTTTGTTAGTACTGTCGTGACGCGTTTTCGTCCTTATCTCGTTCTCTGAAACATACTTATCGGGATCTATCATGTTGACCACTATTATCAAATGTTTTGATGTCGTCAATCCTCGATTCCTGCGCGTATTGCCGTGCTCCCTTCAACTCGTTAAATGTACGTAGAACCTGCTCTCGTCTTCCCAATATAGTTATATTGTCAAGTCGCATCTTATTGTCTATCACGTGATACTACGACTCTGGTGGTTACTATCAAGCGAGTATTCAATGTGTGCCTCAAGATGTACTGATCTCTTGGTGGTCCATTGGTAAATCAGTTAATGTATGTAGTTTCCACAATTAAGAATTGGTCCTATAGTGTAGTGGTATCACCTCGGATTCTGATTCCGGTAACCTGGGTTCGAACCCCAGTGGGACCTTTCTTTTTTGAAGCTCCTGATGCGAAGCTTCAGGAGCTGAACAATAGACCCCCATCATATACTATAAACTCAACTCTATGAATTCACCAACTCTATGAATTCACCAACTCTATGAATTCACCAACTCTATGAATTCACCAACTCTATAAAGTCATCATATTCTATGAATTCATCATATCCTATATACTCACCAACTCCATTCACCATGGTACATCTATGTAGACAATGTCATTACCTTATATTACAATCCTAATTAATACACTCAAGAAAATCATCACTTCACCTCGTTAGCGTTGCCAGCTAGGAAGAGTATACTTCATGAAAGATTTCTGGAGTTGCTTCCTAACGGTGATCTTTTGTGCCCCGACAAAACTGTCTATACTGACCTTAATGGCTCTGTTCAAATCGCTTTGACTAACAAAGTCACTGAGTCTCATTCTGGCAAACGCCTCGGCGATTCTGATTATACTCTCCAAGTGACGCACAGTAATTGGGAACGACCCAGTGGAAATCGATTCTCTTCTCAAATCCGCGTAAACAAGCGCAACCTTGTCCATATCCATTTGGTGAAGTTTAGGTGACACCCTCGTTCTGGCGTAACTGATATACTTAGCCAAAGTATCTTGAGGTATTGGGGAGATTTCACTCTCCTTCTCTTTAGCTTGTTGAGTGATTTTTTCGCGACGAGTTTGTCCGTCAACCCCCATGGCATCGTCTTTCGTGCTGTCGTCGAACGTATCGTCCTCATTCGATGGGTGTGATCTCATGTGAGAATCAATGACAAACAGAGCAAGTCTTTCGTCCAGCTCTGGGTTCACCAAGTCTCTCACAACACAAAGGATATCAAATCTCGACAAGATGGGCTCCGTAAGATTAACATTCTGTGAAAGCGGAAGCGTGGAGTTGTATCTTCCTCCTGTAGGGTTTGCTGCGGCAATGATGGCACATCTTGCTTGCAACGATGTCACAATACCAGCTTTGGACACAGAAATAGACTGCTGCTCCATAGCTTCGTGAATAGATGTACGGTCTTGGTCGTTCATCTTGTCAAACTCATCAATAAGACACGTGCCCTTGTCTGCGAGGACTAAAGCACCCCCTTCCAAAGTCCATTCCCTCGTTATTGGGTCTTTTCTCACCGACGCCGTCAATCCGACAGCAGAGGCACCTTGACCAGTGGCAAACACCGCTCTGTTGGCGGTTTTCTCAGCGTATTTCAAAATTTGAGACTTTGCCGTACCGGGGTCACCAAGCAAGAGAACGTTAATATCACCACGGATAGAGTGCTTCCCGTTCACATCTTTGGCAACACCACCAAACAACGAACACGCAACTGCTGTTTTAATATCACGGTGACCATAAATGGAGGGGGCCATGGACGAGATGATTTTATCAATGATCCCTCTCTCGTGGGAGAGACGGCGAAACTCTCTTTCGTCCTCTTCAACCCAAGAAGAGACACCATTCTCATTGACAATCGTGGTTGCAGATTCCTTCCTATGGATTGAGTTGGCCTCCACAACTGTGGCGAAAACAGGGAACCCGTTTTTAGCATTAAGTCGTCCATCGTAGTTGTTCTTGTACACACCAACAACCTCGACCTCTTCACCAGGTTTTGCTATATCGACCAAATCCGAAAGCAAAATGACTTCTCTGTGTCGAGGCAATCGACCAGCAGGAACAGTTCCTGGAGACTCTTGCAAAGTGATCCTTTGGTAGTTTCTGTAAAGCGTACGCTCTGAGTTCATTTTGAAAGGACCTTTTGCGTGACAGTTTGTACAGAAGTTGACTTTGACTTCTGTGTTTGAGTCCTGAATGAAAGGACCAAGAACCACACCACACTTGAGACAATCAAACTTGACATATTTCAACTGTGGGAAGACGCCTGTTCTTCTGGTAACCACACCTGAGATCTTGACCAATTGGTTCAAGTTGCGCTCCCTAAGGTCCCTCAAGGAAAGCGCATTGGGGAAGTTTGTGATGCGCACATGGATCTCGGAATGAATGTAGGAGTAGTTTGGGTAGTGCAATTCTGTGGCCTCCATGGCGACAATGTCGAAGATCTTGAGCATTTCGGTGGGGGAAGAGGCCAAGAACAAAGCCAAGATGGCTTTAGAATCGGCCAAATGGCTATAGGAGACAGCAAGAGATTCTGCGTTGACTTCACCCAAGGTTCTGATTCTTGCACCGTAAACAGACCGTCCACGGTCGTCGGTGTACTCGAGGAGGAAGGACTTCAACTCTCTGGCGATGGAGCGAGATACGGCAGGCTGCAAGATCCACTCTGTGATGGAAGGAGCCTTGACGTCGGCAAGGGATTCAAGCGATAATTCTTCCTGGAAGGGATCGATATCGACATCATTCAACAAGTCGTCCTGGTCGTCGTATTGACGTCTGCGGCGTCTTCTTTGGATGGGCAAGCCGTACTCGTTGACATCGTCTTGGTCATCTTCGCCGTCGACATCGAGAAAAGCCTGGCCTCTTCCACGGGAGTTTTTATTGGTGAGACCGAGAAGCTCGTCTCTCTTGTCCAATTGTTCGTCGATACGTCTTCTGGAGGCCGGGTCCAACTCATCGTAGTCTGCGTCATCGATGTTGCCATCGCCAAGATCATAATGGTCCTGGGCTTCGTTCAGACGGTAATCCTGCTGCATGTTGTCGAGCAAGTCCTCGCCTTCTTCTTCGTCGGATGGATTCAAATCGGCGATGTCGTTGTGGATTTCTTCTTCGTCATCTTCAAAAGGAATTGCTGGGGAAGATGGGGGCAATTGGGGGCTTGAAGCCAACGATGGAGTTGAGCGTTCAGAACCAGTATCGTCGTCATCATTTGCCAGTCTTTTTCTCGGGCTTGACATTTCTGGCATGTTTAGATGAAGAATAGAATACTATAAAAAAAAAAAAAAAAAAAAAAAAAAAAAAAAAAAAAAAAA
>JAJMHH010000125.1:6986-23538 GCA_030582955.1 Osmozyma tolerans | reverse complement strand
TTTTTTTTTTTTTTTTTTTTTTTTTTTTTTTTTTTTTTTTTTTTTTTGGTTTCGCACCTTTGCCGATATACATGAATTGCCCCGAACACCTCCGTTCTCTTCCTCCCTTGCACAAAATGTCCCGAAGATACATCAAGGTACTGACCCCGATATCTCCGACTCCATAGCTAATTGGAGGGTAGCCGAAAATTCAAGATCTTTGCCGATTCTTGATTTTTCTTTTACTGTAAATGCATCGGCGTCGGCGGAAAGTTCAGATAACTAGCAATATCATACGGCGCCGCTAATAACGCACAATGGCCGACCTTACGCGCCACTTCTGTCTACGGCATTTTGCTTAACAAAGACGGAGCTGGTGCTTTCAACTTTATTCTGGAAAGTCTGGGGTATGATTGGAACAGATAATATTCTATTCTTAGAAAATTTTTGTCTTCCTTTTTCCGTACATTGTTCTTTACAATACCCAATCAAGCGCCCAACGGAGACTTGCCAGAATGCTCCTTCTCAAATAGGACATGAGCTTTCCTCAACAGCATCTTTCCGTTATACCCATATTTTCGTTGTCGAGTCTAAGCCACCTTTACACTAAGCGCCTAAAGCATCTTTACAATCTAATGTAAATTCAAACCAAATCAAGAGATTTTAAACCACAAATATACACAAAGTCACCCCAGACTACATCAGCTGAGTAAAGACAAAACAAACAAAGACACCACAGTGAAGAAGTTTGCCATAGGGGCAACACCACCAGAGCCCGAAGAAGAAGAGCTCTTTGTGCTGCTTGCGCTACTGGAAGACTTCGAGCCGGAGGAAGTAGCGGCCGAGCTAGACGAAGATTTTGCAGTAGCGGAAGACTTCGATGCAGCGTCCACACTCTTGGCCACGGCTTTAGTCACACTCTTCAAATCTTTGGTGTTGGTCCAGCCCGAATCTTTGGTGGTAGCAGCGGCCACCTGCCAGGTTCCTGCTGCGGAGGAAAGCTCGGTGGAAATAGAAGCTGGCATCATCCAAACGTTGGCACCAACACGTTCACACAAGGAGTAGGCCAAGGAAGTGGCGCTAGCAACATCTTCTCCCTTGCACTGCTTAGCAATACACGAAGCAACGAGGCCCAGCCACTGAGGCATAACACAGAAACAACCAGTGTCCCAGTATGGGCAGGGTGTGGACTTAGTAGAGAGCTTCACACACAGGTGGGCACATTGGGGCAATTTCTCCATCAAAGGATCGGCAAAACCGTTGATAGAAGCAGTTTTAGGCACTGATGGGTAGGTTGCGAAATTAATGGCAGCAACGGCAGCAACGAAGTAAGTCAAGAACCACATGGTTATAGTATGAGGGAAAATGGAAAGTAGTTACGAAACAAAAATAATATAGGAGGTACTAGTCGGATTCAGCGCACATTTATGGGTTGATCTTAACAGGAATAAAATGTCATCTCATCGGAAGGTACTCGGTTCTCATTCGACGGACTGCAGTGACTTTCCGAATATTTTTGGCTTTGTGCTGCACTAGGGAATGAATTTCTGCAAATGCGATATCACCGAGAGCTGCACCCAATTCCTCGGCGGCAGCGGCGGCGGGGACCATTTTTTTTTTTCTGTTTATTATCCTGTGTCTAAAAGTCTTATTGTGTGCCAAGGCCGCATGCAATCTACGACCATCAGTACATGAAGAGTAAGGAAAAGCCTCCAATTAACTCACTACATATGCACGCGCTCGTCGTGTATGCATACTCGCATATTAATATCATGCATAATATTCTCATTTATGCATAGAGATGAAAGAGATAGCCTATGGCGACGTGGTTTCAAAAGTACGCATTCGGCAAGTCGCAGACATTACCCCATTTTTTTTAACAACAAGGTTTTTCTCCCCAGTATTAGTGGAACTGCGCACGGGTGTTCATCAGGCGGCCATTGGCTGAATTTTATCTGTACATTCAAAATAACGACCCGCGCCTCAGGTGAGCGAAATGGGCCATACACTGCAACATAAATTACCGTTTCTTTTTTTCTTTTTCTCTCATGGTCCTCAATGTCGTCCTTGCTTCCCCCTCACCCACTATTTCTCTGGTAGAGTTCCCGGAACTTTGAAATCGTAGGAATTTCTTCCGCGCCCTTCCTTGTTCATATTATCACCCACAAAATGGCCGTCGACTTAGCTGATCAGTTCTTTGTGGAGAAAGATAGAAATCTCCGCTATGAGTTTTTGCTGATGTTTGTCAGCTTGATGCTCCCTATAGCCCACGGTGTGGTCTTTGTATGGGTTCCATTCTACCTACGCAACAAACGCAAACCTGAAGGTTTAACCCACGAGAAGTATTTCGCTTTGGTCCGGGATATGGGCAGATTTACAAGGACGTTCTCGTTTAAGATATGGCGCTACAAGTTTTATTTTCAGCCCAGTTTGTTGGTGGTGGCTGCGTTCCATTTTATGATTAACTGCATCTTCGCCTTTGTCCACACCGCCGATTTGGACTACGAACCCCGCTACTACGTGGTGTCCAAGCGTATAGGAAGAATCGGCGTGGCGTGCATCCCACCGATCCTTATTTTCGTGGCAAAGAATGATTTCTTCTCCACACTTAGCGGGCTTTCGCTAGAAAAGTCCGTATTCTTCCACAAGTGGCTCGGCAGGTTCATGTTCATCGCCATAACCGTGCACATGGTGCTAGCACTCAAGTACTGGCTCGACATGCAGTTCTACATCATGATCCAGATCCCACCGCAGATCTTCGGTATGATCTCGTACGGCTGTCTTGGAATGCTCAACATCCTCTCGTTCAAGTTCATCCGCAACTTTGCCTTTGATTTCTTCCTCACCCAGCACCGCGTGTTCAATTTCATCATGCTCTTGCTCGCTTTCTTCCACAGTGGCGGCAACAAAGCTGCCGTTATCTTGGGCGTACATATGTTGGTGCTTGACCGGATAGTCAGTCTGGTGATAGGGCTCATCCACAAATATAAGGGCCCTACTCGTGGTCTTTCTGAATTTGAGGTTCTCGACGAAGACACCATCAGAATCTCCATCCCTATCAAGGTATCTTCTGCTAACCCGGATCGGTGGTTCTGGTTCTTGGTGCCACGATACGGTCAATGGAGGGCAGGCCAGCATGTCTTGCTCAACGTTGCCTCCGTCAATTTCTTCCAGCACCATCCGTTTACAATTTGCAGTCTCCCCTCGAACGGCAAGGTGACAATCTTAATGAAGGTGAGAAAGGGCTTCACGAGACGTCTTCTCAAAAAAATCAACAAAAAGAAGGCTTTAGAGGATGAGGAAATATCCGCCACTTCCTCTTCGTCCGTTCTGAACAGTCTCGTGGCGGTAGACTCTCCTCAGTCGGGGACGAAGCTCATTTTCAAGGAAGAAGAATGCAAGCTTACATCAGCAACACCTACGAACGAGTCACTGCTGGTATACGAGTTTCTGCAGATTCTTCACAGCTTCCAGTCGCCACAGATTGTGAAGATGAAAGCAGGGTTCAAGGGACCCTTCGGCGGACGTTACCAGCCGCTCACAAAATTCGAGTCGGTGCTTTTCTTCGGTGCAGGCTCGGGGTGCGCTTTTACATTACCCGTGGCTTTAGACCTCTTGCAGAAACTAAAAGCCCTCGACGAGGCTGACGATTACCTTTACAGACCGGCGCACACGGCTGTCACCATAGTGGCTTGTTTCAAAAAGCTTCGCAATGTACAGTGGTTTGATCATTTGTGGCCTGAGTTTGTGCCATTTCTTGACTCAGGACGTGCTCACTTGATTCTTCACATCACCCAGGAATCTACGCCACCATCCCTGGCCGCCTTGGAGAAGCAGGAAAAATCTGCCAAGGTCGAGACGGAAGTCTCCGAGAAGACTATGCACCAAACCGCCAGTCTGTCTGACGTCTTCACGGAAAGCACTTCCGGCGTATCTACTATTTACGGTCGTCCCGACATCATGGAACTCGTGGTGCTGGCTTCAGAACAATTGTGCGATCCTAACTATCGCAAAGCCATTGCTTGTTTGGGCTGTGGTCCTGAAGAATTCAATGACACTCTTTCGGCGGCTTGCCGCTCTAGTCGAAAACTTGCCAGCGCTCCCGATGTGTACTGCTATACCGAGTCGTTCGACAGTTAAACAACCATTTGATCTATTCGCTTTCGTTTTGTATTTATTCTCATAATAGACGTTTTTCATAAAGATTAATCAAACTTGGACCAGTTGTCGCCGTCCCAGTACTTGAAACCAAGACCTCTTCCGAATGGGTCGCTTCTGTATCTCTTTGGCTCCTTAACGCCAATCTGGTAGAGCTGCTTAAGCTCATCCTGGGTCAATTGTGGCAAGTGCACAGTCTCCTTGATTCTGTCTGGCTTAGTGGATCTTGGCAAAGTCACTCTGCCCTCCAAGATGTGGTAGGCGTTAGCAACTTCACCAGGAGTCACCTTGTATTTCTCAGCAAGTTCTTGAACCAAAGGAAGCTTCAAGATTGGAGCACCTTCACTACCGTATGGCGAGTAGCACTCAACAATGATGTTGTGTCTCTCGCAGAACTCCACAAGATCAGCCTGGGGCAAGTGAGGGTGGTACTCGATCTGGTTCACCACAGGAATGTGCTTAGCCTCCTTGATGAGCTTCTCTAATCTCTGAATGGAGTAGTTAGACACACCAATGGATCTGGTCTTATTGGTTTCATCCTTTATTCTCTCCAACTCCTTGTAAACCTGGATGTACTTGGTGCCAGTGACTGGGTCGTCGTCGTAGAGGATCTCACCCTTGTTGTTCTTAGGAACAGCTGGGATACCGTTAGGGTCACCCTTGAACTCAATAGGCCAGTGCTGCAAGAACAAGTCGACGTAGTCGAGTTGCAAATCAGACAACGACTTGTCCAAGGACTTTTCTGGGCTGTGAGCGAAGGATGGCCACACCTTGGTGGTGATGAAGAGATCCTCTCTCTTAACGACGCCCTCCTGGAACAATTCGGCCAATGCCTCACCGATCCACTTCTCGGCACCGTAGTACCAAGCAGTGTCGATATGGCGCCAACCGGCCTTCACGGCGGTCAAGATCTGGCCCTTCAAAGCCTTGACATCGCCGTCCCATGGCACAGTGCCGAAACCTTGAGCAGGGATTTTGTGGCCGTCGTTCAATGGAAATGTAACTGAAGTTGCAAGTGGGGAAGTCATTGTGAATTTGATCAAAGATATCGAGGGAAACTATGGTGCGGATTCATTGTCAATTTATAATATTCTAATCCATGGGGCAATTGCTGTTGCGCAAAGTTAGTAGTGCTGAATACATTGTATTTCTTGATTGCACCCTCGAGAAAAATGTGGCGAGTGGATATACGCACAATGGCTAAGGTACCTGAGTCACGATGCAAATTCAGGACCAGGTCCCCTACGATACGTCACTACTGAGACACAAAAATGCGGTGTTGAATTTTTGGACCATTTTAATCTTCGAATATAGATACTTTAAATGGTATCCACAAAGAAAGTACAAAATAACAAATACAAAATACTCAAGAAATAAAGAATGAAAGAACATAAATACCTAATGAAACCGTTAGAACCAATTGCTCGGAATCTTTAATCTCGAACTTATGGTGCGTTTCTTTTGTTGAGACCGAGAGACCCAAATTACAGCAACCTTGGCAGCAACTCGGATTCCCGTTCCGCGTTCCTCAGCCGCATTTAAGGTGTACTGGTGTATACATATTTCGGAGTTCAACCCCGCCGTTGTGGCACATTCCAAGGATTTGCCAAATTTCTTGAGCTAAATTTCATTTGATGCCTTGTATCGCCTCGTGTGGCACCTTTCCGTTACAATCGATACTCTGGATCACGTGACTTTCATTATATATAAGCTTCATTGTTAGGGAGCAACTTCGTGAATAGTATTCGCAGGAGTCCGAGTCTTTTAGTGAAGGAAACTACGTATGATTGCTGATCTAAATGCGGAATTCCGTTAGAATCAGCAATAGTAAATGCGTTTTGGTGCGGCTATTTATGCCAATGTGACTACTATTTTTCCGCAGAATTGATTCTTGAGAGCTTGGATTATACAGCTGTATTTTAAAGCTTTATAGCTACAAATGACTTCGTGATATCTGGATTTAGCAATTCTATCTGCTAAACCTGTCACGTCATTGAAACTAATTTTATTTAGTCCTTTTATTTTATTTATTTCTTTTCCCAAATGTGCTTTTCCAAATGTGGGTTAAAAGAGTGCATAAAGGCATACTTCTGTTCTGGCATAGATTCGTGTTCAAAAGTCTATCTCTAAATTATAATCTATTTGTTAATGTCAGGGGCGGTATAGTTCTTGGAGTTGTAGTCCCATAAGAAGGTCAATTCATTAGGGGCCTTTCCGTTGTCGCATTGACTCTTGTAGTCAGTGCCAGCAAGTCTGGATTCAAGGTATTTCTCGTAGTCAGAGAGCTTGCAAGAAAAGCCAGGTCCACTCTGACACGACTCAATTGGAACAACGGCATCGTTCAACACAAAACGGACGTACGACTCGCCGCCGCAGTTGTACTTCTCAGTATACGTCCGGGATCCCATAGGTACAACCAGCACGTGACTGTAGGGCACGGGGAAAGGAATGTGGTCGGTGGGCAAGTCCTCCTTTGGCGCCACCACGCCAAGAGCAGCATGAAGGATCTCAATGTGCGTGTCGTGGGTGAAAAGCAAGACAATCTTGTTCTCAGGGTTCTCCTCCTTCAAGTACTTCAAGCTGGCCTTCCAGAATGGAGCCCCAATATCACGTGTGGCGTTATTGCCTGGACCCGAGCGGTAGTAGTAGGTCAAGTCCTCACCGTAGGAGTACTTGACAAACTCGTCCTTGGTGAACAAGTTGCAGAAAGGCGACAGTCCTCTAACGTTGATCTCGTAAGCACACCATTCGAAAAGGTGGAACACATCCAGCAGGGTCAAGTTCAAATCATTGCCCTTGGTGATACGCTTGGCCGCATCGTCCAAGAAGCTGGTGTCGTACTCCTTGGCAATACTGCTGTTGTAGTCTTTCTCATAAGCTTTGCACCCGATGTTTGGAGTCAAGGAATTTGCACCCATTTCTTTCTCCTCCGCAAGAACATTGAACTTGACGTTCTTCTCGTTGTAGTCGTCACCCAAAAAGCCCCGTGCAAAGTATTTGGATGTCACGTGAACACGACCAGAGTTGGATGTGAACACCACCAATTCCTCTGACGAATTGTACAAGTCGTTGTACTTGGACCTAAAAGTGGTACCATGGTTCAACGCATCAGAAGTTCCTGCATATAATCCTTCAGAGTTAGCTGGGGTAGTTTCCTTTTCGTAGTATTCTTTGTCCAGGACGAAGTACTCGTAGTCATTAAGGAAAGCCAACTCCCCAACGAAAGGCTTTGTCTGTTTGCGGAACTTTGCGTAGAGCTCTTCGAACTTCTTGCCTTTGTTTTTGCTGGGGTAGCGTTCTCCGTGTCTGGATAACAAGTGGACCTGCTCCAACTGGCACTGATCTGGGATCTCGGTTGCGATACCGTAACCGGGACGCTGGATATAGGGACCTGAGCCGGCCAAATATCTGACGATGTTATACTGGTCCGTTGATGCCTGTTGAGGAGTGGCCACGTCCTGGTAGACGGCCTGGTTGACTAAAAGAAGCCCTGAATGAAGAAGATTTGTGATTGCCACCATTGTTTAGTGGATAAAAATGAAGAGCAAACTCACTAGTTAAATACCACAGAGTTGTTTGGATTGACGACCGGATTATACATTATTGGGGGACCACCAAAAATGGATGCGTCATAAATAACCGCTTACGCACGTGTCTGCCAAATCATGTTGATTCCGGAACCATCAGCGACTAAATCTGCCAATAGAAAATGTAAAAGGTACGAGAAAAAAAAAATAAAGGAAAATAATAAGAATAATGAATACCAAAGAATTAAATTTGAAACACCGTAAGGTTTTGACACAACGTGGGTGCCAAGAAACTATGATGGAGTTTTGATCTTTGACTTGCAAAATTGTGGTCCGCGGCCCGTGAAATTTCACCTATTTTTGAGTAATTCTCATTAATAGCTCGCATCCTACCACCTGATCGGCCCCCGTGGCCCGGAAAGGAAAAAATATTACCACCATAGTTATTTTCTTCCCCTTGTCGCGACTGGCTAATGTTGACATTTACATTACCTTTTTAGTTTCTCTTTTACCTTTCTTGTGATTATCTCCTTTTCCTGTTATTTTTTTTTTTTTTTTTTTTTTTTTAGCCACTATGCATCGTTTTGTTTATCCATCCTCCTATTGCACCCTGCTGGCAGTGCCACCCCCGTAATTGGGCCTCATCTCTGTCCGACTGTTTGCGAAATACCGAAAAAGAAGCTCTAACAACCAGATACAGTAAATCATCAAGCTTTTCCAAAAATCACCATCATACGAAGCTAAAAACTCATTTCATGTCCATAATATAATAAATCAGAACATCCGTGCACCAGAGGGATTATCGGCCTCCGCAAAAACATGAAAAAACAAACCCTTCCCCACAATTCACCACCAAGTCACGTGAGTTTTCTTATCAATATGTTTGTGTTTGAGGGGCCAACACTAAACAAAAAAAAACAAATATTGTCCCGAAGTCTTCACTCAAATAAACCCCCTCTTATTCAGTGTAGATGTTCTCCAAGTTTAACTCAAGACGATCTGTCGTCTACTCCACCAAGGGAATGGTGGCCTCTTCCCAGCCACTAGCGAATGCTGCTGGCGTCAGAGTTCTTGAAAAAGGTGGAAACTGTGTAGATGCAGCGGTGGCGGTACTGGCTGCACTCTGTGTTACAGAGCCACCTTCTACAGGTGTTGGTGGTGATTGCTTTGTTTTATTTCACGACCATGAAACAGGTAAAGTCCACGGACTCAGTGGCCACGGAAGACTGCCCAAAAATCTTACAATCGACAAATTACGATCATTGGATCCTTCAATCAAAGGTCCACGGATGTCTACCAGCTCTGTGCATGCAGTCACTGTGCCTGGAGCAATTGCTGGATGGCTTGATCTGATTGAGCTTTGGGGATCTGGTAACGTTTCTCTTCTGGACATTTTCACCCCAGCGATCGAGTTAGCGGAACAGGGATTTCCAGTTTCCGAAATATCAGCTTCCATTTGGAGAAACTGTCTGCCTAAACTCATTAAGCAGAGTGGCGACAATGCCTCGGTCTTTCTCAATGAAGATGGCTCGTTTGTCCAGCAAGGTCAACTTTTCACCAACAAGCCATTGGCTCAGGTTTTCAGGAAAGTCATTGATGAAGGCAAGAATGGCTTCTACAAAGGAGATGTTGCCCAACAGATTGTGAACAAGGTGAAAGAATTGGGTGGCTTGATGGAACTTGACGACTTGGCCAACCATAAGTCTGAGATTGTCGATCCTATATCGATTGAGTTTGCCGGGAAAGAATTATGGGAGATTCCTCCTAGCGGCCAGGGTTTGGTGGCATTGTTGGCTTTAGGTTATGTGAAGGAGCTTGCAAAGCTACAAAACATTGACATTGGCTCTTTGGATCACAACTCTTCAGAATACTTACATTTGGTGATTGAAGCAGTGAAACTCGCCTTTTATGACTCCGAGGACTTGGTTGCAGATTTGGAGTTCCACCCAGAAATTAATGTCAAAAATGCCCTCACAGACACTTCGTTGGCTGCAAGAGCAAAGCTCATACTGAGGTCCAAGATCCTAGAAAGGGAACATGTGAATGAACTTGCCGATACTGAAGTGCCTAACATGCGGTACAAATCAGACACGGTGTATTTCACCGTCACAGACAAGGACGGCAATGCGTGCTCCTTTATAAACTCTGTTTTCACCGGTTTTGGAACTGGAATAATTCCCGACAAGTATGGATTTGCCCTTCAGAGTCGTGGTGCTAACTTCAATTTAACTCCTGGAGCTATCAACTGTTTGGAGGGCGGGAAAAGACCGTACCACACCATTATACCGTCTCTTATAACACAAAAGACGAAGGACAACAATCATGAACTCTATGCATCGGTGGCGTGCATGGGCGGATGGGCTCAACCGCAGTCACAGGTACAGATTTTTTTGAATATGGTCATTTTTGGGTTCAATCCGCAAGAAGCCTTAGACTCACCACGGTTTTGTCTCAAGCCCAATGAGGAGCATCGTCATCTTGATGTTGGAAAAGGATCGTTTGGTCCCGTGTCTACTCCGAACACCATCATTACCTTGGAAGAGGGAATTGATCAAAAGGTTGTGGACGAATTGAAGCAGCTTGGTCATTTTGTGGAGTACTACAGAGGATGGGAGAGAGCGGAGTTTGGGCGGGCTCAATGTATCAAAAGTGAACATAAGAAAGGCCGGGTGATTTGGGCTGGTGGGTCTGATTTGAGGGCCGATGGAGCAGCAACACCCCAGATTTAAGACAAGATTTATTTTCGAAATATATATTCATTTATTATTTTGGTATACTAGGGAAACTTATTGTTACAGCATAACTGGGTAGAGAAAAGAATGGAGAAAGGAAGATTGGGCAATGAATGTGAAGCCAGTCACATTAAAAGAAGGCTTTGACCAAGGCAAAGATATTGATCTTGCCCGTGAAAATAGCAACAACAAAGTTGATGACAAGCTTAACGTAGTCGTTGTTGGCAACAATCTGGCCCACCACCTTAAACACCACACCAGACTTGATCAAAGCATCAAACAAGCTGCTGAAGGTAACGATCTTCTGGTTCACGAGGTAGCTGATCAAGTTAGCATCGAAGTTGTACCAGCCCAGGTCTGTCAATGCGTTGTAGACAACGTTGATGGCGATACCAGATTTATCCAAAGACTCAGCAATATCTTGGACATTAGAGTTGGTACCAATGAGTCTGATAAGTTGCGAGTAGAGAATATCCAATAAGTCACGTTTCTCAACCACGGAGAGCTTTTGAGAACGGGCAACAAGATCTCCGGTCATTTGAGCAAGGTCTTCAACATCACGTTTAGCCAAATCCTCGTATTGGATGAACTCCTCAACGTCTTCACGAGCGAGGAGATTGTTGATCAAGTCATCGATGCTGCCAGCGCCAGACGATTGAGAAGAGCCCAGAGAAGCTTGAGAAGCCTGGGTGACAAGAGTGGTTGGAGCAGATGTTGAGGCTGTGGCAACTTCTGTTGGAACCACAGGACTGGCGGTGTTAGCGGCAGAAGAGTCATCAATGACAAGGCTGTTGCTTCCAGAGCCATAGCCGTCCAAACCGTCAGCAGAGGAGTCCAATGAAGAGTCTTGTGGAGAGGAAGCAGAAGGCTGAGCAGCAGCACTTGCCGAGGAGCCAGATCTGAAGAGCGAGCCGAGACCAGAGCCAGAGTTTGAGCCAGAAGAGGAAGCGGAGGAAGTGGACGAGGTGCCCAGAGAGGATCCTGAATTCGAAGACGATGGAGATGACGTGAACACGCCCAAAACACCGTTAAGAAGGCCACCAAGAAGTCCGCCACGTCTTGGACTAGAGCCTGAAGATTGGGAGGAGCCCGTAGAAGAAGGAGATGAGGTGGAGTCAGAGGTAGAAGAAGATGAGGAAGAGCCTGAACCAAAGATTCCACCGAGCAAGCCTCCGATCAAGCCACCAGGACGACGGTTGCTGTTGCTGGTAGGAGATGAGGTAGGGCTTGAGGAAGGAACGGAGGAGGATGAGTTGGAGAAGGAGGAGAACAACGAGGAGGTAGAAGAAGACTTGCCACCGTTGTTCTTCTTGTAGTAATTAACCACATTAGTGAGACCAGGAATTGTCTCATAGTGGGTCAAGATGAGAAGAACAAGGTCAAGAGCCAAATTGGACTCGCCAGCAACTTCAAGAAGATTTGTCAAGCCCTTTTCCTTAATCAACTCACCAATAAAGTGGATCACCTGCGTCTGGGTAAGTGGGACGGAGATGGCGGTCTTGACCACACTCACGCCAACACCACTTCTGTTCAATGAAGTGAGAAATCCAGTGAGGAGTCTATTGTCTCTTTTGTCTAGAGGAGAAAAAGGAGCTGCAGAGACTTCCTCTATGTCCTCTCTGATCATGAATTCTTCTCTTGCTACCAAGCCATTGTACAGCACAGGCAAAGCAGCTGCAAAGGAAAGAATGGAAAGAAAGAAAGCGAGTGGGAAGAAAACAAACTTCATCTTGGCAACTTAAAAAAAAAAAGAAAATTGGAAGCCAAAAGAAGGAAGCACAGCACAGGAAAGGAGCGAAGGGCAGATATTTAAGTCAGGATCTGGTAACATGGCTTTTTTTGCATCGAGGTGATATTGTCGAGCTGTATCGGGAGTTGAATGCTGCAAAATTGTAAGGCTGATCGCACCAATTACCGAATCGGGTAATGCACTTTGGAACGTCATTTCCCAATGCGGTAAACACGTTAGAATGATGCGCCTGCCGACTGTGTACTGATGACATTGGCGAAGATTTAATAACCCAATGCAAATATTTTTTTGCCTAAAAAACGTCTAGATAAACTTTCGGGTAATAATTTTATTACCTGAGATTTGCTTTGACACTGTCTTTTCATTATGACAAGTTGAAACGTTCTGTGCGCCGCACCAGTCAAAAAAATATGTAGCACAATAAAAAAAAAGAGAATTAAAAAAGAAAAGAGAGGCAAAGAAAAACAATAGAGGCAGAATGTACAATGAGAAAATTGCCATTAAGAGCCCATACAACTTTTTGGTAATTTATGTCTGTATATGGAGATGAACTTACCCCACTCCCGCCTTCTCCCCATTCAGACTTTGTAACCATGGTATTGCGCCCAACGTGAAGATTACCGCAATGCGTCGAAACCAATAAGAAGAAAAAAAAAGAACAAAACCTACACTAAATGAACCCTTTTAAAACCCTTTTAGTTTCTCGCTACCGTTGGGGCTTTTGGTTTATGCAGTTTTGTAATTACTTGAATGAAGTTTGGCATTTGTTAGAAAAGTGTCTTTGCCCCGCATCAGTGAGAGGCACTTTCAGGAGGTTTTCGCAAAATTTGTGACATTTCTTCATTGACGAAGGAAAAAGGATTGAAAAAAAAACGTTAAAAAAATAACTATCGAAGCAAAATCTGAAATTTATACTAAAGGGCAAATAAAAGTGGAATAAAATATCAAAAGGTGCAACTCGATCTCTTTTTTAAAAAAAAGGTCACTATTTAAGCGAAGCCATTGCCAAAATTAAATATTGGAACTGCCTCTGTTGACGAGATGCAAAAGTACCTGGTGTATGGATGTGGATGCGTGGAGGAAGCGCGTTGATCCAATACGTGTAAAACTCGTCTATTCCACTTCAACAGAACCATTAACAATGTCCGTTGATGAAGAATTAGTTCCAGAAGACGCTCAAAACTACCAAGTGGGTGAAAAGAAGACCATCGAGGAGTACACCAAACTTGACGCAGAGGATGAGTCCTTGGCCAAGTGGAAAGCCTCCCTTGGCTTATCTTCCGATGGTACCGCGTACCCGGTGAAACCGGGTGACAAAAGAACAGTTGTCATTGTGGAGATGGCATTGACTTTCCCCGAGGATAAGAACGCTCCTCCCGTGGTGTTTTCTTTGGAAGACTCGAGCGGAAACACTTTGAGCAAGGACATCAAGTTCTCCATCAAGGAGAAATCCATTTACGAAGTGCACATCAAGTTCAGGGTGCAGCACGAGATCATCACTGGCTTGAAGTACTTGCACTCAATCAAAAAGGCTGGTATCCGTGTGGAAAAAACCGAGGAGCCATTGGGTTCCTACGCCCCAAACACAAAGGAAAGACCCTACTACGAGAAGTCTCTCGGTGCCGTTGAGGCTCCTTCGGGAATGTTGGCTCGTGGATCTTACTCTGCTACAACCAAGTTCGTTGACGACGACAAGACGGAACACTTGTCCTTCCCTTGGTCGTTTCAGATCACTAAATAGTGCTATGGCAAAGACATGAATTACGTGAAGGAAATCGTGTATTCTGTGTACGTTTCAACGCGTGCCCAATCTTCTTTTCGTAGGCGCCCTCTGTGGGATATAAGTTGGTGCTCGTTTCTCGCTAGCCTTACTCTGGACAACTGTCCGCTGCGCAACGTAGACAGGCGCTTTTTGAGGTCTAGGTGCCGTAAACGTCATTTGCTTCCGCTTGCAAGATAAAGTGCTATTTCCATTTAGCGTTCTCGCTGAGGAGAAGCCCTCATTGACAAACTCGCCGAGCTTACTCTGAGGCTCCTTGTTATCTGGGAAACACTGCAGAAGTGATCTCTCGTAGAGGGACATAAGAGTGTCGAGCTCGTCCAACATGCTTTCTTGGTAGACTTTGCCAGCCAAGGCGTAAAGGCGCAGGAGTCGTTTATCGCCATCCAAGGCCAACTTGCTTTGGAATAAAGCATCTAGGTTCTTGAGGTATCTTGATTTCCGCTCAATCGGCTTTCTTCCCCACTTGCCTTCGCCAGTTTCTGTATACGACGAAATGAACAAAAGCGACTTTGCTCTGGTTATAGCAACATAGAAGCAACGTCTTTCTTCGTCGATGGTCTCAGGCTTCTCCTCATCTATTGCAAATGATGCTGGGATCAAACCCTCGGATGCCCCTGGAACAAACACAACAGGCCATTCAAGCCCTTTTGCACCGTGTATGGTGGAAATAGTCACCTTGGGTTGGGAGCTTTCGTCTTTTGATTCTGGGTTTGTCTCAAATAGCCGCACTGACGCCACGAACTTCGAAAGAAAGTCTGTTCCCAGTAAGTGTTCTTGTGTTGTATTTGCTGTTTCCTCTAGGAAGGGATCCTCTTCAGGAATATCATAATCAAGAAGCTGATTTTTAACCTCCCGAACATTAAGCCCACAGTTGACGTCGTCCTTGAACTCATTTTCTAGACCCGACAGCTTGAATAATTTTTCAAAAAAGACGTCAAGTAACTTAGGAAAGTCGGACTCGGTGCAGACATCAGTTGGCAACAAACAGCGGTTTTCCGTCACCACAGAAAGAAACTGCGAAAGGGCAGATCTGTTCTTCGGACCAAGCGAAGTTGAAATTGTGCCACTGGCGATTTCGTTCAACACAGCAAAAACAGTAGGTCCATTGGGCATCAACGTTTGTTTTTCGATGTAAGAGTCAATTTCCTGTAATGCTTTTGGACCCAAACCTCTCTTGGGGTAGTTCATACATCGAAGATAAGCCAATCTGTCGTCCTCACTAGCAACACATCTGATGTAGTCCATTATAGCAACAACCTCCTTGCGTTCCCAAAAGGCACGCCCCTTGAGAATGAGGTATGGGATCTGGCTGCGGGTTAAAGTATGCTCCAAGACTCTAGTTTGAAAGGCCGACCGCACAAGAATGGCAATATCAGAGTGACTGAATAGCCCAGGAAGCTTGGTCAAGAGTGCTATGTGGCTCACAATCCATTTCGCTTCCAAATCGGCCGAACCAAGGCAGGAATGAATCGACTTCATTGACAACAGCTGGTGAGATTTTAGATTTTTGAGCATCCTGGACGATTGTTGTCGCATTATAGACTCTGAAATATCAAGTATGTCAGAGGTAGATCTGTAGTTGTCATCGAGAGTAATAACCACGGGTTCAAGATTATTCAGCAGGTATTGCTGGCGCATCTTGGTGAAGTTGACCACCTGAGCATCCCTAAACGCATAAATGCTCTGGTCAGGATCTCCCACCACAGTCACGTTACCGGAAGGGCCGCTGAACTGGTACATCAAGAGAAGCTGGATGTCGTTTGTGTCCTGGAATTCATCGACCAATGTATGCTGTATGTAGTCGAGAACGGGGAACCGGGATAGAAGAAGATGACAATATAGGAGGCAATCGTCGAAGTCAAAGAGACGGTTTCGCTGGAGACTATCCTGGTAATGCTTGTAGACTAACTTAAGAAGCGGATTTCCTTTTGTATCCGTATTATATGCCTCGGCCGTCACGGCAGAAGACTTGAGACTGGATATATGGCGGGCAAGTTTCTTCGGGTCTAGATTGTGGTATTTGCTTTGCGAGGTTTTCTCAGAAGCGGATTTCTCCTTGAATTGGGCAATCTGTTCTTCGGGCAAAGAATCCACAATGTCCCAGTCAGACAGGCTCATTCGGCTAAGCAAGACATCGTGAAGAATTTGACGAGAATCTTTCTCGTCTGCTATGGTATACCCCTTTAGGTGGATAAGACCGCCGAACTTCTGGAGGATCCGATAGCATATACTGTGGAAAGTGCCTATCAACAACCTTTTTATAGAAATATTGGTACCTTGAAGAAGCGAGGAGAGTCTTTCGACCATTTCATTTGCAGCCTTTTTGGTGAAAGTGGTCACGATAATGTGACTTGGGGGGATGTGCTCGTGGAGAAGTAAGTATGCTACACGAGCAACTAGCACCTTTGTTTTTCCTGTTCCGGGTCCAGCCACCACTTGCAAAGGACCTTTGCCTGGTGATGTCACTGCTGCTTTTTGCTTTTCATTAAGCGAATGGACGATATCATGAAGCGACATAGTTGATCTATAGATCTACTGAGGTTTGTTTACGCGACGCGTGAGGAAAAAAAAAAAAAAAAAAAAAAAAAAAAAAAAAAAAAAAAAAAAAAAAAAAAAAAAAAAA
>JAJMHH010000124.1:0-23554 GCA_030582955.1 Osmozyma tolerans | reverse complement strand
AAAAAAAAAAAAAAAAAGAAAGAAAAGATCATATACAAAAATATATATAAATATAAAAAAAGGTTAAGAGAATAGAAAAGGAAACAGCATCTAAGAGATTAGCATAGATCTGATATGCCCCCTAAATGCATTTGTTAGGTCTTATAACTGAGCCAAAGCGCAAAATGGAAAATAACCCTTAACAGATAACAGAGAAAAGAAAAAACAAAAAATCAACAATAACAAGAAAAAAACAACATGATCTCATGAAATTATATATAGTAAATTCAAGTGTATTTATAAAATATTCGATACCGCAAAATTCACAGCCAGAGGTAAGGTTCTATTGTGCCGTTTATCAGCCGCTCCACCCGACCACGTTGCGCAGCCACAGTCAATCAGGCGCGGACACGCCTTCATACACAGGCTATTTATGCGGACGAAACGCTCATGGTAACAAGCAAATTTTCAAATAATATAACAAAATTATTGATGTCTGTGCATAGAGAAAAATTGGACTTGGCCAAGTTGCCTCACACCTTTGATAAACCCGTACCATTGGCCATTATTGGTGGCACAGGTCTCTATGATTTGCCCAATTTGAAGCCCGTCGCACGTCTAACGGTTTCCACTCCTTGGGGGTTCCCTTCGGCCCCAATCACCATCTCAGTCACCGACAACGGTCACCCAGTGGCATTTTTGGCTCGTCACGGCTCCCACCATGATTTGTTGCCTTCTGATGTTCCCTCTAGAGCCAATATCGCCGCCCTTAAGAAAATTGGTGTCAAGGCTATAGTGGCATTCTCTGCAGTCGGTTCATTGCAGCCAGAGATCAGACCCAGGGACTTTGTGGTGCCAACGCAGATCATCGACCGGACAAAAGGAATTCGTCCTTCCACCTTCTTTGAAAAGGGCTTTGTTGCACATGCCATGTTTGGTGAACCCTTTGACTTGAAGCTCAACAAGATCATAACAGACGCCATTCCTTCGTCTGGTTTCTTGGATGGCTTCGACACCGACGCCGTGCCACAATTGCACACAAAACACGGCTCTAATAAGGGCGAGGACCTTACTGTTATCTGTATGGAGGGTCCTCAATTCAGCACTCGTGCTGAGTCCAGGCTCTACAGGAGCTGGGGCGGATCTGTGATCAACATGTCGGTTTTGCCTGAGGCAAAATTGGCTAGAGAGGCAGAGATCGCCTACCAGATGATCTGTATGTCCACTGACTACGACTCGTGGAACGAGAGCGAGGAGCCGGTAACTGTGGAGACAGTGGTGGGCAACTTAAAGGCTAACTCCACCAATGCGTCTAAAGTTGCCGCTAAGCTAGTGGATGTGATTTCTGAGGACTTACAGAGCGGCAAGTCCGGCATTGCCACTGATCTCGAAGGGTCCATGAAATTCTCCGTGAGTACGAGTCCGCAGGGGGTGAAAAAGGAGCTTTTGGAGAAGATGCACTATCTCTTTCCTGGCTATTGGCCTGTCCATTGATAATCGTACCATTACGTGTGCAGGGAGGAGAGTATAGACAATTTAGACTTATGAAATTCTCTGCATGATAATCATGATATACTTTTGGTAAAATCATCGAGCAACGTAGGTGATGAATTTCACATATGCAAACGTTCTTGCATCTTTATAGAAGGCTCTCCGCTTGGATGCGTTTGACTGTGCAGAATTTCCGTGTGTTCCGTCCTTTATCTCTTCCTTTTTTTATTTCCTTGTCTTACTTTTTTTTTTTATTTTATTTATGACTTTATTGTTAAAGAAACGTATTACAAATACTAGAACTCTAAGTCTGGAATCGGTTGCTATCTACTGCTGGAATTCTCCACCCCCTATTGACTTCCCCATCAAGTATTATCTAAGTTGATAAAAGGGGGGAACACCCAAAATCACTTTGTGGAATGCACGATTATTGAAATGTGGGGTGAGACAAACACTAGTCCTAAATACACTCTTGGGTGCTTTCTCTGTTCTTATCGCATTAAATTCCTGCACATTAACACCCTTAGCCGTCTGACACGAGCAACTCCGACAACCGAGACCCATATATGGCGGCTTATCGGTTCCCCCCTGATCTGGATATGTATGAATGACATGGCCGGACCGCTTTTTTCCCCTCAATATGAAAAACTGTGGAGAAGCTTACGTAAGGTGTACGTCAATTTGTAGATTATCAAACCAAAGTTTATAAAAGGGGAGTATATCACGAAGATCCCTCTGTCTTCCTTTTCTTTTTTCTTCTTCTTTTTCTTTTCTGTTCTTCTCTTACTTATTCTCTATTCCATTTTCACAACCAGAAGTGTCCATACCCTAATACCACACCCATCACACATTTACCCTGTGTGAAGGCCACGTGATTACCTCCTAGTGCGTCCGGCTCGGCAAATCTCCTTTCAACGGTTTTTACTCATATATTCAACCACTCCAGAAGAAAAAAAAAATAAAGATTCCATACACAATGTCATTGAGATCACTTGGTTTGAACTCAACGTTCTCCAGAATCTTTGCCAGATCTGCTGAGCATACAGAGACTGTCCAAACGGTTTTAAACTTCCGCACTCACCCTCAAGAGTCCATGACTAAGATCATGACGAGAAGTGATCAGGAAATGGGAGGTTACTCTACGGCAAACTTTGATCTAGATCCTGAATCCTCCACTGGCCACTTCCACGGCTACTTGAATTTGGATTTACCAAAGGACAATCCAGAAATCACTAGATCTGGTTATGCTATGTTCAGAACGAAGGACCAGAAGGACTCATGGTTCTCCGGTAATTCATTCTGGGACTGGTCTAGATTTAGCTCATTGGTGCTTCGTGTTAAGGGTGACCGGAGAAAGTATTTGGTGAACATTCAGGCCAATACCCCCTTGGTGACCGACTTGTTTCAGCACAGACTCTTTTTGCATCATCCAGGCGAATGGGAAACCGTGGTTATACCTCTTAACGATTTTGTCATGACTAATTGGGGTGTCATTCAAGATGGAAGCGAGCTCAATAAGGGCGAGGTCAAGACGGTAGGAATTGGTCTCTTAGACAAGCAATACGGCCCTTTCAATTTGAAAGTGGATTGGATTAAAGTCATGACTGGTACGGAGGTGGAAAAAGTGGCTAATATGTCCCGCAATGAGAGGTTAGCCCTTGAAAATCACCATAAGGACGAATCCAATATGGATATGGAGTCAAATATGCCCACTGGTGATGGCGGCAGTGCCCTCAACACTCACGTGCGCGAAGAAGAGAAGGCTACCGTATTCTAATTGAGTCTTGAAGGTGAATCGGTGAAGCTGGCTTTACGAATGTTTCACTACACTGGGATTCGCTGCACATTACCTTAGTATGTGCTGCGAAATCTATAGGTTGTGATAGACCATCAGTGTCTACTAAAAAACAGGGTCAAAAAAAAGAAAGGAAAAGGAATAAAAAAAAGGAAAACAAGCACATGACCTTAGTTTGATTGCTTTCTGATGGTTTTGAGTTATTTGGGTTTTGTTGTGGATTGTCATTGAGTTTATTTTATGATGCACACTATATACTAAGAGATCTCAAGGTAAAAGATTAATGTAGCCCTAAACTCTCATCACGTGACTATATTATATACACTACAGAAATGGAGGGTAACCCGGACTGCGAAATTTTTTCCTAGCCTCCTATAAAATCGCAGTAGGGACCAAAAATTTTTCATTTTCTTTCTTTATCCCACATCAATACTAATTATCAAAAATGGCAAGAGGCCCGTATGTCGAGTTTACCTTCTTTTCAGAAGGCAGACACAAAGGCAAAATTTAAGGAAGTACAGCTCGGTTGAGCTGGAACCCATATAATATCGACCGTCTATACTGGGATAATCCTTCTGAAGGTTTTTCTTGGTGTAGAGATGAATCGATCTCCAGCCATGCAGAAATGCATGGCCCGGATGGGAGCCTTGTCTTGATGATTGGTTATTGAATGTGGTTTGTGTTGAAATGTGATGGTTGAAGCTTCACACTTTTATCGTGCTGTTCTTCCATGCTGTCAGATAATTTCCTCATTTGGAATGTTATTTGGTTATGTGGAGATGGTCTTGCATATATACGGCCTCCAGGGCGTCATGCTGGACCAGCCAGTATAATATCAACACGAACCATGTTCTTTTCCCGATTGTCGTGTCTGTTTTCGTAGTTAGAAGATTACTAACATAACCAGAAAGAAGCACCTTAAGAGATTGGCAGCTCCACACCACTGGATGTTGGACAAATTGTCCGGCACTTACGCCCCAAGAGCATCCGCTGGTCCTCACAAGTTGAGAGAGTGCTTGCCATTGATTGTGTTCTTGAGAAACAGATTGAAGTACGCTTTGAACGGCAGAGAGGTCAAGGCTATCTTGATGCAAGAGCACGTCAAGGTCGATGGTAAGGTCAGAACTGACTCTACCTTCCCAACCGGTTTCATGGATGTTGTCACCTTGGAGGCCACCAACGAGAACTTCAGATTGGTGTACGATGTTAAGGGCAGATACACTGTCCACAGAATCACTTCTGAGGAGGCCTCTTACAAGTTGGGCAAGGTCAAGAAGATCGCTTTGGGTAAGAAGGGTATCCCATACGCCGTCACCCACGACGGTAGAACCATCAGATACCCAGACCCATTGATCAGAGCCAACGACACTGTCAAGATCGACTTGGCTACCGGTAAGATCAACGACTTCATCAAGTTCGACACCGGCAGATTGGCTATGGTCACTGGTGGTAAGAATATGGGTAGAGTTGGTGTTATCACCCACAGAGAGAAGCACGAGGGTGGTTTCGATTTGATCCACATCAAGGACGCTTTGGAGAACTCTTTCGTCACCAGATTGTCTAACGTTTTCGTCATCGGCACTGAGGCCAACAAGCCATACATTTCCTTGCCAAAGGGCAAGGGTATCAAGCTTTCTATCACCGAGGAGCGTGACAGAAGAAGAGCTCAACAAGGCTTGTAAGTGTAATATATATACATGTGTACAATAGAATACAGGAACGGACAGTACAGAGATGTCACAGTAATGGAATGCGCACCGATGTCGTGCGGACAGAGCCCCACGTGACAAGATTAGTGTTTTATCGGGTCCTAGACCGAGTATCTTTCAAATCAATACTAACACCATGACATCAAGATACAGAGTCGAGTACGCATTGAAGAGCCACAAAAGGGATGAATTCATCGAGTGGATCAAGAGTCTCTTGGCTGTTCCCTTTGTGTTATACACAGACATGGAAAACTACCATGAGGTGCTCTCGGCGTACTATAAGAACCCGGAGAAGGGAGACAAGTACGTGGAAGTGCACGAGCAATACTTGGCCAAGACGTGTCAGGACAGGTACGTGGAGGTATTCCATGATGTCGAGAAGCTAATTGACAGCACAAGGTACTTGGATAATCTCCAGCCTCCCGATACTGATGTGTTGGCAAGAAGCAGATTGCGACAATTGGTGCCAACAGTGGGCAAATTCTTTACGCGATTGCCACTCAAGGAAGCTTTTCTTATTGAAGATGAATCGAGACTTATATCACGAAGAAGGCTTGTGAGTCCATCCTTCAACGACGTCCGGGCTATTCTTAACACAGCGCAGGTGCTTGCACTCACCTCACAGGCAACTGGGTCGTCGGCTCTCAAGCTCGTAACGTTCGACGGAGATGTGACGCTCTATGATGATGGCAAATCGTTGACTCAGGACTCGCCGCTTCTCGGGAAGTTGATTGAGCTTCTCTCCCGCGATATCTTCGTTGCCATTGTGACAGCGGCGGGCTACCACGGCGACTCCGGAGCAGACGAATACTACCAGCGGTTGCCTGGTCTCATTGAGGAGTTGCGCACCACGGACAAGCTCTCGGATAAACAGAAGGAGAACTTCCTCGTGATGGGCGGTGAGTCCAATTACTTGTACCGCTTCAGCTGCGCTAAGGGGAAGCTTCAGTTCATTGAGGGGGAGGAGTGGTACTTGCCGCTCATGAGGAACTGGAGACAGGATCGTATCGTCAAGGTGATGGACGCATGCTACGAGCACTTGTCGTACTTGCAGAAGAAGTTCAAGTTGAACGATCCGAAGAAGACAACAATCATCCGCAAAGAGCGGTCACTCGGGATCATTCCTGTTAATGGCTACTCCATGCTGAGGGAGACCTTGGAGGAGATTGTCTTATCGCTCTCGTCGAGACTCCACGAGTTGATATACGTTCTGAAGCCTCCTTCGCAGGGTATCACGTTAGGGGAGGTTTTCGACTACTCCAAGGATGATTTGCGTGTGTGTGCGTTCAACGGCGGGTCCGACGTGTGGGTGGACATCGGAGACAAGTCGCTTGGTGTGGCTGCGCTCCAGGAGTACTTATGCAAGGACGAGCCTGCCGGAGTTAGCATCGATAAGAGCGAGTCACTTCACATTGGCGACCAGTTTGCGTCAGTTGGAGCCAACGACTTCAAGGCACGTCTTAGCGCATGTACAGTGTGGATTGCCAGCCCCAAGGAGACCGAAGGCATTCTAGAGACTTTGCTTGAATACTTGCGGCTTGGATCCACAGACAAGGTTTCAGGGAGAAGCGACTAGCGCGTTTTTGCGGAGATAACGTGAGATGTCACTGTTATGTGCAGGACACGAATAATTTATATGCCAGGCCATTCTGTTCACATGTGCTTTGGGGATAAAGCAGCGACATTGACGATAAGGAAAGTTTCTTCGCCACCGGAAATAGTCCCTTACAACTGCGCGTAGAGTGAGTTTATATATCAAGCGTTTTTCATTTCGCCAAATACAACTATATTCTTCATAATGCCCGACAAGTCCGCTTTTTACAACCCAGCCACCGCTGCATATTATGATCCAACAAACAATAGAAGGGTTGCAATTGTCACTGGCGGCAACTCCGGTATCGGGTGGTTCACTGTGTTGCACTTATACTTACACGGGTATGTTGTATACGTTGCGGGCAGAACCGAGTCCAAGGTTTTGAAGGCAATTGACGAAATCAAGGCAGAGGCCGAGAAACGCGTTGCCGCCTATTCGGAAGAGGAGAAAAAGGAGAGGCACTTGGGTTCGTTGACCTTCACCCACTTTGATTGTTGCGATCTTCAGTCTGTGGCCAGTTGTGCTACTAAGTTCTTGGAGAAGGAGCCAAGACTCGATATTCTCATCAACAATGCTGGTCTTATGGGTGTTCCCTACGAAGTGACCAAGGATGGTTACGAGATCCAATACCAGGTTAATTTTGTTGCACCATTCTTGTTCAGTTTGCTTTTGGTCCCTGGTTTGCTTGAGGCAAAGAAAGCTGGTGTGACTCCTCGCAACATCTTGTTGTCGTCCATTGGCCACAATTTCGCCTTCAAGTACTACGATCCTTCCAACAGGATCAATTGCACTCCTAACTTCATCTACACGTGGGTGAGATACGGTAATGCCAAGGCGGCAGAGATACAGTTTGCCATCAAGCTTGCCCAATTGTATCCTGACATTTTGACGTTCTCCGTGCATCCCGGGGTCATTGTGGACACAGAGCTTTACAACCACTGGAAGCAATTGCCTATTTTGGGACCTATCACGAAGGCAACTTTGAGAGTTTCGCACCTGGCCATGGGTGTCACGGTGGAGGAAGGGTGCTTGGCCACCTTGCGTGCTGCTTTGGACCCGGCACTTACGGAGAAGGATAATGGTAAGTACATGGAGACTGGGGGAGTGATTGCTAAGCCATCGAAGGTTGCGTCGAATCCAAACAACATCGAAAAGACATTCACGTGGAATCTTGAAGAGTTGGAGAAGAAGGGGTTCAAGTTTCCCTCCTCGGTGCAGGCTTCGGGTTGAGCGGTGAAGTGAGATGGATATGTCTTACTTATTTTATTCTTTTTTTTTTTTTAATCTTTTCTTTGATTTTAGTATCTGTTATACGATCCTGGCGTATTTATAGGCCGGGTTAGACATTTTGCTTTTATAGATTCAATGTTCATTTTCTAAAATGTCTCGGTTTGTGGGAGTGTTCTACTGGGGGGAGACAATGTCTCCGGTGTAGCGACATGTCAAAGCTGCGAAATATGTGTGGTGAAGAGGAATCTCACGCAAATCCATTACCACAATAAACACACTCCCTTGACTGTCGAAACACACCAGATAAGAACCAGTTCATATCTATTACATTTATATAAATTCTTTATTTTCGGATATCGCAAAGAAGGGACACTCTTTCCACCACGTTTCGCCTCCTGACGGAAGAGTCTAATCTGCCGTACGAGAAGATATTCCCATTAAATCCATCCAACCATAGTTGACCTCGAGGGCTCTTCCACTGACCTTCATTATTCCACCCGCCCGAAAACAGACAATTTCATCTGCTAGATCTTTTACACAAATTTATCTGTTCACATTGTTCAAATGACCGTCGAGTTGAGTCAGGGCCAATCGGCGGTGACCGCCGATCGGATCATCGATGAAGACTATCTCCAAAGAAACATCGGCGACCAGGTCAACACATCCCACGAATACGAGCTTAATCTGCTGGAGTCTCTCTCGTTTCTTTATAATTTGCTTTATGACGACAACTCCACCTTGACAAAAGCTGACATCCTCAGTATACTAAACTCTTTGAAGGAGAGGGAGGCTGATCTACCCTTCACCTTCGAAGATCCCGGGGGCCACTACAACATCCAGGGAATTCGCATGGCTCCAAGCTTACGACGCAAGTTCTACTACGAACGGTCTAGAGTCGGCCACCACCTGTGGTTCACCAACAAGCCAACTTCTAGAGAAGAAGCATTAAAAGTAAGTCAATCCTCTCCACATCTAAAAGAAGGACCCTTTTACTAACCACAGAACACAAACATTCTCACGTACCAAACACGGACAGATTTCTTTCGTTTCGGAAGCTTCTACAACAAGTTGCGCAATCACATCACCCATTTCCAACTACGAAACCTCGTTGTGTGTCCAGAGGATATCTCCAAAGGAATCTTCTATCCCTCGTCATACTTCCACGACAATAGTCTCAACGTCATACCTCAGGATGGCCAGACTTCGCTAGACAACCCAGACAATTACCAGAGCTTTTTCAAGATCAACAGACTAATGCGTGACAACGAAGACCTCTCGTCGTCGAAATCCATGAAGCTAGACTGTCTTATCGACTCGCGAACACTTAATCACAACGCTAACAGCAGGATCTCCTCGTGTGCTTCTTCTAACAAGCTACTTGTTTGCGGCACGTTCGAAGGCGGGTACCTCATGCTGGATATTTCCGACCCCGATGCGACAAAATTTGCCGGCGAATACGCACTTACGGGGTCCAGTGATGGCATAACGAACCACATCATCATTGGTAAAGACAATGACGAGCTTGTAATTGCCTCCAATGACCAATACCTCAGGGTAATGGATAGCCGAACAGGCCAGAGGAGGAGCTCGTGCAGACTCCCGTTGGCAGTGAATTGCATGGCGGCCAACCCCCGCAACGAGAACGAGCTCTTTGTTGTGGGAGACGACACAAATGGCCTCATACTTGACCGAAGGATACTAAGACTGGACTCCTTCAGTCAGTGTCCGGCATTCACCGGACACAAGGACTACGGCTTTGCATGCGACTGGTCGCCTCTTGATGACAATCTTTTACTTTCGGGGAACCAGGACGGCACAGTGAGGCTCTGGGACAAGCGAAACCCCACAGAGAACGTCTTCTGCTGGAGCAGCGCATTGGGTTCTTATGCATTTGACGTCAGCAAGGACCCTTCGGGAGGTCCTGTGCGGAACTGCAAGTTTAGCTACCACGGGTCACATATTGTGTGGGCGGAAAGCTTGGACCATGTGGGCATCTTGCAGGTTGGGGACCTCGACGTCGACTGCGAGAAAGTCCATTCAAGGGTACAGTCGATTGACTTTATCGGGAAGTGCATAGGGCTCAATATGTGCCCCACGGACTCGAGCCATGGAGAGCAGTTGATCATCGGTGTCAACGACTGTCCTCTTGGAGGCATTCTCAGCTATCAACTCGAGGCAACTGACAAACCACTAGACTTTGACTTTACTTTTTAGTTCTACCACATGTTATCGACGTTCTCGGACACTTGCATAGACCCGCCTACCTCCTTGAGCTGGTCATCGAGCTTAGATACGCTGGCGGGGGTATTGGTTAACGTAGCAACCAACCGAGCTTTATTTCTGGCCTTGAAGACGGCCTTCTCATACTGCTCCACTTCGGAATCTCCATTAGTCAAGGGTATACTGGATAACAACTCATCTAGCTGCCTCAAATGTGCCTGAAGCTTTTCATCAGCTGGTAATTTTTGCCATTTTTCTAGAAGACCCTTTAAATACCCCACTATTAGAAACCGTTGGAAGCCAGTTTGAAGCCCGTATGCTTTACCTTCAAGAAACTGTTCTTTAGCAGAACGCTCATGTCCCTCTGCGTATCCTTTTTTGTAGTAGTCTTCCTCGAGATCAAGGGCCCCATCAAGTGTTATGTCATCCATATTAGCAATGAGGTATCCTTTTTTTTTTACTTGTGCTGTAGTTTTTCACCCATTAATGAGTGCATCGCGTTATTGCACACTCCTGCACTGATTTGTGAATTTCCAGTAAACATATGGAGGGAACTTATGAAGACGAAGACGGGCAGATTCGGAGAAGATCCAAGAAAGCTACTCTAGAGGGCTATAATTCCGACTCGGAAAATAATTCTTCTGATAGCGATGTAAATGAAAGTACTCCGGAGGAGGAGCTGAAAGCCGAGGATGGAAACGCGGACCGGGGTAACGATGAGGACGACATGTTCGCAAGTGATAATGAAGTCGAAGATAAGAAGCCCAAAGAGAGCAAAAAGAAAAACCTTGATATAGATCAGTTCGAGAAAGACCTAGGGGTTGGACAATACGACGAGGATCAGCTCATTGACGAACCGTGGAATGCTGGGCTGGATCTAGATGAGGACGAGAAGCTCCAACAGCAGAGGTACTACAGCAATATAGAGCAGCTAGGCGAGGAAGATCTTCAAAATCGACCCAAGGCAGAAATTGCAATCGAGTCGTTTGATTTGAGGAAGGAGCAGGAGGAGGGAGAGTTCGATCGAGATCTCAACTTTATTGCAAAGAAAAATACCGATGACGAAGAGGACGAGGCGTGGTTGCAAGATGCCAAGAAGGAAGATATAATGAAAGCAAAACTTGCGCAGAGCCGATCCCAGAATGCGTCCAGAAAAAGGCCCCTGCGTCCTGTTGAGGCCCTCTTGTCAACTGTGATTGAATTGCTTGATCCAGCAGAAACCCCATTGGAGGCGTTGGGCCGTCTCAATCCAAAACGGCAAAAATCCCGTCAAGAGACCACCACAACGAACCCACAGCTTAAACAAGCCATTGTTGACTTGACAGGGGCTTGCGACGAGTTGATGCAAGAAAAAGCTCTAAACGAGGTTTATGACATGAGCAGAGAAGAGCTCATGAGACTATACAAGTCAGAGACCGGCAAGGATTTTGAGTCTGGTCGAGGCAAGAAGAGGGCTGCTGAGGAGATGGACCACCAGGAAAGCGAGGAATATGGAGAAAAGATATGGGAGTTCCGCTGGCTCGGCGACGAAACGGTCCAGGGTCCTTTTTCAGCATTCGAAATGCATTATTGGAAGGACAACTATTTCGACAATAAGGTGGAAGTCCGGAAAGTCGGAGACACAGTGTTCATTCCAGTAGAGGAAGTTGTTTTTCAATGATTTCACTCAATCTACCAAATAGTTGTGCATGGGGAACTGGATTTCCCGTGCAATTCCATCCACCTCATCCCAGCCGGCGTTGCACTTCCACCGCATCTTCGACGTCAAAATGTCTGACACATAAGTCCTGCTGATGAGCCCAAGTGACACTAAGGTGGATAATTGCGTATTGACATCCACGTTGTTATTAAGCGTGAAAGTCGTGAATTCCTTATCTTTCTGAGCAAGCTCTCGTTCGGTGAGGTCCTGATAAAGGTTCATGAACTCCAGACCATTTTTGTTCAAAGACTTTGACTCGTTTCTGTATATCACAGAAAGGATAGCCTTGAGCCTTTCCAAATCGAAAAAGCCAGCCGAAAGCAAACGAGGGTCGACCTCAGCTTTTGCTAAAGCAGACGCCGAGTTCGACTTCTGTCTCTTGTTGACGGTTTTAAGTCTAGAAAAGAAGTGTAGATCGTTCTTGGGCTCCACGTACGATGCCAAGTATGCCGCAATGAGGATGAACTTTGAATGATAGGGTAGGTCGGTGACGGTGGACACGTTTTCACGATGTTCTTCCTCCTTCATGGTGTCGTAGTTGACCACAGAACTGTTTGTGATGATGGTTTCGTTGTATAACTGTGGACGGAGTTCACGGTAGATTTGAAGAATGTCCTGCGGCTGGCGGACGCCCTTGTCGACGGGTTCAGCGAAACGCGGCCAGAGCTTCTCGCAGAGATCAAGAAGCAAGGACAAGTCGGAGCCAGTGTAGTCGAAAAATAAGTCCACAACAAGCTTGGCAAAAGTTTTCCAAAAGTAGGCGGAAGCCTCGGCCAGAGCAGATTTCAAGGAATGCAGTTGCTTCTCCTGGAGGATGGACACTAGCTGGGATTGGTCGTAGGGGGTAAAATGAATGTGAGGCACTGAGAAGGTGACGATTTCACGGGGATCATCATGAGATGTTATGTAAACGACAGATAAGTTCGGTAGATTGGAGTGTTCTTGTAGTTTGAGAAATGCAGCAAAGAGCTCGTCTGTGGGGTCGAGGCACTGATCAAAGCGATCTAGCACGAGAACGTGGCGATCCTTATAGCCCGTTTCGGTGAAGAATTGCTCGAGAGACATTAAGAAGTAGGGAAAGTTCTCGCAGATGAGCGATAGTCTGGACGCCTCAAGACCCTTGTAGATATGTTTTTGCTTATAATTGGATAAGTCCATACCACAATCAGCCTTGATGCTGTGGAGACATCTTTGTAAGAGCAATTTGTGGGTGATGCACTCGTCACACTTCACTATGGACCTGTTGACGCCAAGCTTCTCGAGGTAGCTCATCACAGTGTGAGTTTTCCCGACTGCTTTGTAGCCCTGGACAATTACATGAGGAGCAGATGTGATGCCTTCTTTTGTGATGAATGCTTCTAGAAGACTGAGTTCATTTTCACGAAATTGCACCACTGGTGGCGTTTCCATTGAGCAATTGTGGGTGTTGATGATAAGATGATTTACGCGTTAGTGTTTTTCCACTACACAAAATGAGCGCGAAGTGCAAATACATGCTCTACTGCAGTGAATCTATGATTAATGTATTAATACTAATGCACTTTTATACTCAAAAATTGCTCTCGAGCATTCCTCTCAACATCTTCATGCCGTATCTGCCAGCAACATGGCCGAAGATCCGAGCCCGCGTCTCCACTTCACTGAACATGAGGGTCTCATTCCATGAGCCAGAGCATTTGCAGTACTCACTGAGATTGTCACTCTTGACGGCATGGCACTTGGAGCATTGGTAGTCCTGAGTCAAGTAGGTGGTGATAAGTCGCTGCAATTGCAGGATCAACTCCTCCTCGATGTAGATGCTACTGCAGGCCTTTCTGCAGTTAGGACACGTCCAAATGTCCTTCTCGTCGTCTCTGCAGAAGTCGATGTCTCTGATGCTGCTGCAGTAGTCGCAAATGACTGACGACACTTTTAATGCTGCGCTTGGGTTCCTGAACACCGAGTCTGGGCTAAACTCCTTGACGTCAAGAATAGACAAGAGATCCTTCCTCAACATGCGAACTTCGATACTTCTTTTCTGGGACAAGGCGAAAACAGCACACAAGAACTTTACCAACTCAAGCACGGGATTTTTCATGTCAAGGTGCGACCCAGGGAGAGTGGGGAACTCGTAGTCGCTGCTCATGTCTGGGTTGAGAATAAGCTCGTTTTGCGTGCGGAAGAGCTTCTCCACCCGCTTCTCCAACTGCTTTCTGAACGAACTCACCACCTCGTCAGTACCCGCGTCGGTGTCATCGTCCGCCGCCTTGATATCCTGCTTAAACTGTCCCTTCAAGATATGTGCGAGCTGGGTGACTCTTTGTGTTCCCTTCTGCGTTCCCCCAAGTAACGTCTCGCTCTTGTACTTGGCGAGTGCGTCCAAAAAGATCACAAGCCAGTCCTCGAACTCGTTCTGGAAGATGATAGGTAAAAACTCCTTGATGTGCCACTTGCTGTAAGGTTGCAAGATCTGCGTATCGTCGTTTGTGATGGTGGAACAACACCGACCAGCGTAGTTGTACTCGTCCATCCAAACAAGAATGTCCCAGTAGCGGAGAATCCGCAAGTCCAAGAAGTTGAACAAAGGCTTCGAACGGATCGCCTGGACAATGTACTGTCCGAATGCGTACGAGTTCTCCACTGAGATCTTGGACGTTTGGATAATGGCTTTGTTTCTGTTGGCAAACACAAGCTTGGCATTCATTCTCCGGAACTCTCCAGCCAAGTGCAACAACGATTTGGACGTGAGGTTGTGCACGTGGTGGTGGAGCGTATAGTCGTAGAGCCTCGAGCTCAGCTTGTGCACCCACGAAACCAATCCGTTCATCATGGAATCGGCATTGACGTTGTTAGCAACTGCATCGTCCCACCAATCCTTGACCATGCTCCTCAATATGGCCAACGCAGCTGGTGAGAACGAGTCCTGGGCCAATGACGACGCTCCGCTCTTGTCGTCTCCCATTAACGGATCGTCAGAAAGATCTGTTCCCTCGGCTTCGTTGATGAGTGAGCCGGTGAGAATAGAGTTGATAGTGAGGGTGCCGATTCCAATCTCCAAGCAAGCGGTCTCGTAAATCTCCGGATTATTCAATATGGGGAGCTCAAGGTTAGAGCTATCACCGACTCTATCCTTTTCAAACCCGCCATGATCTGGAGACGGGTTGCGTGACCACCACAACACCACGTTGTTCTCGGTGAGGCGTCTTGCGTACTCAATGTCGATCATGTAGCTGATATTTTCCACTCGGAGATTACAGAGCGGCACTTGTCCGTAATTGGACAATGAGATCATGTTTTTGAGCCACGAGGCAACCAAGAAGAAGTGGTTCATGATTCTCTTGGCAATGAGTGCCTGCCACCCGACTGCTGGCAACGAAAGCTCCCCCACTTCGAGCCGTACAGTGGGAAGATCGGCCGTGGCATCCAAAAGATTAACTATTTTGTTGCAGTATGGAGACTGCACCATGAAGAGTGCCCTGTTGCTCCTGGTCTCTTGAGTCTTTCGGAGAACAGAGTTGAGTTTCCGGTAGATGGAAGGAGCCGAGTGGAAGTACGACGTCTCAAATGTGGCCTCGGCTTGGTAGTCGATGATATCGTAGAGCTTCGACACACGGTCCTTCTTGGCCTCGTATACCTCTTTATAGATTTTCTCGAGATTTGCAGGAAGCTCTTGTGCTCCACTGGATGGCTTGAGTACCAAGAGATGGAACTTGTTGTCCCATGAGTTGAAGACGGCATAGAACTCGTAGCTGTTTGTGGCAAGATGCAACAAGTATATGATGTCCATGTTGAACCTTTTTAAGTAATTCTGCTTCTTGACTGTGACCAAGTCCTTGGAGCCGAATCCGTACTTCATGCATTTGCCCAAAGCACCAATCCTTTGGTCGTCAAACCGAACCACATTCCCCAACGAGATGATCGCTCTGTCGATCGAGTCAACATTGGACTCGTAGATACCCATGATCTTGGAGTCATGGAGCAACCCGTCCACTTTTGTCATTTCCTCGTTGAACGTGGCTTCGGACATTGTCAATTTGTAAAGATGAGTGGAATCGTGGCCGTTGGGCAAGATTGCATTGGACTTCTCGATGTCACAATTGGCGATAACCTTCTTCTGCGAGATCTCCGTCTTGAAAGTTGCGTAGATGACTTTCGGAATGTGGAAAAGGAAACTGTGCACCTTCCCACTCGACATCACAAAAACTCTGATGGCACCAGGATTGGTGGCATCCTTCTTGTACTCCAAAATTTCCCAATCTGCCCCAGCCACGTTCTCCGCCTGTCTTCTGATCATATTGCCCACCGAAGACCTATGAGTAGACTCAACGTTGTCGCCAAAGAGCTTTCTTCTGCGATCTCTATTCTTGGCTTGAACCTTCCACTTTGCCTTCTGGTACCGCAAGAAAGCCCCGTAGTCCTCGAGCATAGATGGACACGGTCCATTGAGAATAGCCATCATTCTTTCTTCCTCCTCAGCTTGCTCGGCAGCGATAGTCCGGGCATTTTTCCGCTTTCTGACCGATACTTTGCTCACCTTGCTCTTCATGTTACCATCGTCGGCCTCACCAAAGTCCTCAATATCCTTGATCGCCTGCGCTTTGACAGTCTTTTCGTCCGATGCCCCGAAGAACGCACCAATAGAGGACTGCTGCTTCTTATCAGCTAACGTCCGGATTCGCTTTTGCAACCAGTCTGGATGTTGCACTCTTGGAACCGGGTTGGGCACATTCTGCAAAGCAGCGGGGATTGTGATGATCTTCTGCACGACAGATGCCACTCTCTCGAGATAGTAGTCCCAGTCGATGACCGAGCGGGGTCCGAATTCGGAGAGCGATGGATCTTTCAACCACTTCTTCAAGTAGAGCTCCTTTTTCTCCGATGAAAAAATCGAAACAGGAATGGCACGATCAGTGACGGGACTTCCGAGTGGCTTGGCACTGATAATGTACTTACAGGCCAAACCGGCGTCCTTGACCATTTCCTCGCCTAGGAACTCACCAAGTCTCTTTGCTGTGGTGATGGAGGTCGACTTTTGGCCCTCGTACTCCACAAGAGCTTTACTCATGCTTCGATTCTCACAAATAAGCTCGATAAGATCCTCATCTTCAAGGTTGCCTCCTTTTGTCTCAAGGACATCAAGCCAGTTGTTTGCAACGGTGGCAACTGCTTGATAACACGACTCAAGCGTGTCGCCTTCGAGGAAAAGCTGGAAGATATCCGACTGGAAGTTCTTGATAAGTTGAAGCTCACCTCTTCTTTTCAACTCAAACCCTTTCAACTCAGCAAGTGACCCATCGTTGTTGAACACAGCATATCTCTTTTTCAAGCCCTTGCCTTCTTCCTTAGACGTGGGCAACACCATCGCCTTGTAAGGCCCATCGACTTCGAAGAAGATCGAGTTCTCAGACTTGGTCTTGTACTTGAAGTTATCGGGGTCGACCAAGTCCTGGTACTGATGATTGGTGAACTTTTCGTGAACAAGATAATTCAACATGGAACATGGGTATTCCAAGAAAATCTTCTTGCCGTCTTTGCACTTGAGGTTGTAGTTCTCCGGGAACGACTTGGGCAAGATACACCAGATACCATCTGTGTCCAACTCCAACGGTCTGCCGATCCTCTCCACCAAGGAACGTGCCATCTGAATGATAGTAGCTCCGGTAAGACACGTAATGCCGGCCATTTCCATCGAGTACCATCTGGACCCTTTTCTCATGACATACCCGTAGAAAGAGTTCAAAATGACCTTGTGTGCAAGCTGAAGGGAGTCGTACAACACAACCATTTTCTTAGCTTCATCCTTCGAGATAGTGTCCTTGCACTCTGACGACTTGTTCTTCCACACCTTTGTGAGTCCTTTGAATTCGTAACGACGGTCTCTGAAATTACGCACAGTGTTGACGTAGAACGGGTTTTCTCGCTGGCACACAATGGCCTCTCTGTTGATGGTTTTTGTCTGCTTGATTCTGTTGTAGACTTTCTTGGAGTAGTCGCTGAGACGCTTTTTAATCAAAGCTGCCTGCTCAGCATAGGGAAGCTCATCGAAAGTCCGGTTGGGAAGCCAGGGCCGAGCTCCAGGAAACGTCTCGTTCTGGAGCGTTCTTTTGACCATTCCATACTCGTTCATCTGCGCCGGAAAAAACTCCCCTCTCCAAGACCACGGAAGACGACGATCGCAATTCTTACCAGGTCTGTTGAAGTCACACGCAGCGCAGTCCTCATCTGTCTTCATGGAATCCGGCTGTAGTCTGTTGGACGTCATGATGTTTGGATACATGGAAGCAACATCCACGTGGTAGATGAGGGGCTTCTCAAAACGTTTTGGATTGTTCTTCAAATCTTCAAGTTCACTCTTGATCTGGTTGTACACCTCATCAAAGTTCTCCACATCGTCCATGGTTTTCCCGTTCTCCACCTCCACGCAAAATTTCATCGACTTGTGAAGGTTGCCTAGCAACTCGTCAATTGCAGACGGCACAACCAGGAAGTTGGTGGGGATGTCGCTTCTGAAGACGCCGGCTTCAAGCGACTCCACGTGCCCACCCACATAAGTTTCCGACTCAAGAAGATGGCCCTCATAGAACCTCTCTATTGGATCAGTGTACTTGTTAGGAAGTAAAATCAGGTTCTCGTACGCCTGCACCATAAGCAACATCTCACACAAGGTACCAGTACCTTTCCTCAACACCTCATCGGGGTTCAAGGGGATGATGGTGCAAAGAGAGAAGATGAACGGATGCACGTACTTAAAGTATAAGTAGTAGGTGGCCACGGCATCGGAAACGGAGTACTCAGACAAGAGCTGTGGCTTTTCGTAGGCATATGGAGTCATCAACTCCGGATCAAGCTCTATAGGGTTGTACCCCAATTTTGCCGTGGTGACGGCCTTCAAGCCCTGAGAGCCTTGTGGCAAGTACGAGTCACGCTTGACCCAACGAAAGCAGTCCATGTGGGCACAGTACTTAGATTTGTACTCGCCGTCATTGTCTTTGGCGAACCCAATTTCGTCGAACATGTCCATGCCGTGGTAGTTTGTCCTGTTCTCAACGAATGGCCAATCAAAGAAGTCACCGTTGAAGGAGGCAATGACAGTGGGACGGATATCCCTTATATGCTCGTAAAACCTCATCAAAACATGTTTTTCGTCGACTTCGTTGAAGATGGTAAACTCACCGGGGTACTCCGGCTTAGGTGTGTACTCGAAGTCCTCGATATCCTCCGAGATGATTTCTCTGTTGGTGATGAGAAAGCCTTCACCGTCGATCATGTACGATATCATCATAATCTGGTCCACTTTGGAGTCTGGGAACTTGAGCGGGGCCTTGGTGGTTTCAATATCGAACGCCATGACAACGGGATCGGCAAATGCAATGAGTTCTTTGTCCTCGACAAACGACACCGTGCCGTGCTGGGCATAGACATCGTACCATTTACCAACTCTGATGGCTTTGTCTATGGACACACGGACATGATACGGAACGTCGTATTCACGCATGTCGTCAATATATGTGAGCGGGTCAGACACGGACTCTGGTCTGGCTGAAGGCTTGGATATGTCTGTTTGGTACTCGTTAATACCGCTGTTGATGTTGGCTGAATTGCTTAAATTTAGGATCTGGAACACGTCTCTCGTATCTCGTTTGGTCTGATTTTCCTTGATAGTAGGTGTGAGTGCTCTCCTTGCGCCAAGAAGATCGGTGATGTTGTGAAAGGTGAGTCTAATGAGCACACGCTTGATACCCACAAGATGGTTGGGTAAACTCAAATCCTCCTTGAGCTCACGTGTAACCGATTTGACGCTAAACGGTTCTAGTGTTTTCTTCAATGCTTCTTCCACCTCGCTTTCCTTTCCTGGCATTACCATAAGAAAGAAGTATGGATCGTACTGGATGGTGGATTTGAATGTGCCGCCCTCAGCATCCAAGAAGTAGAAATCGACACCTGAGTATCCAGCCATGTAATCTTGCGTAGGTATAGTAGTTGCATGCATGTTTATGAGCCACCCTTTTCTGGGTTTTGTTCCATCGAGGTCTCCTTGGTCGAATCTTTCGAATCCCATGAGGGCGTCCATCTTGTCAATTTTCTCCACCAAGTCTTTCTTTGTGATTGCATCATTGAGCATAGGGTTTGGCTTCTCTGGCTCTAGCTCGTCATTTCGTAACTTGAACTCTTTGGTGATGTTGTTGTTTTTAAATTTGTTGGAGGAATTTTTATTAAATGCTGGTTTATTGAAGTGGGTACCACTGGCTCGTGTAGTAGCAGTAGACATGATGGTGCCCGCTTGTGTGGTGTGTTCTTTTGCCTGACGGTAGGTAGTTGCTTTAGTTATTCTAGAATAGCGTGGATTGTATAGGCCTCATCAAAATTGACGCGTCACTTACAAAAAAAAAAAAAAAAAAAAAAAAAAAAAAAAAAAAAAAAAAAAAAAAAAAAAAAAAAAAAAAAAAAAAAAAAAAAAAAAAAAAAAAAAGAAATGGAAAAGACGCGCGGGTTGGATTTACTTACATTGCACACACGTGATCAGATATCATAGCAATGATAGACCACCAATTGTACGAAGCTTGGATACAAATGGAGATTCCCAGTTTATCTTGAGGGACAATAACAATGAAATAAGTTCTTTGCCAGCCCCCCCCTCAAACAATACATAACCACCTAACTAGACATAAACAACACAATCAAAAACTGCACCACCACAGAGTAGAGGAAGAGGAACTGTACGCGAAGGCGCCTCTGACTGTTGGAAATGGTGTGGCTTTGGGTGTCGTTGAAGCCAATAGGCAACACCAAGAACTTTAAAGATCTCATCAAGAATATAGCCAAGCTGGTGAACACAATGGTGGCAAGACCATAGTAAAGGATCCACGAAGAACCCACAAGGTTCTTCCAGCACAATAACACGGTGATGACAACATATTTGTAGCCGCTGAAGCTGATAATATCCCACATGGAGCTCAGGGTCGAGCAGTTGAGCAAGTAGAGACCAATCTTGAAAATGAAAATGTCAATCAATGAGCAGGCCAAAGTTTGTGAGGCCAAGTAGCCAAAGAGTTGTGGGTGGAACTCACCCTTAAGACCCAGGAATGAAGCCCAGAGCAAGATGTATGTAATGAAGGACATCAACGGTATGTACAAGTCCGGAGCATTGATGTCCTCAGCAGGGGGAGCATAGGACACGGCGGCACCATTGGGGGACCCTACCGATGGCTCAGCCAGAGGCATACGAGCCCAGTTCTTATGACGGAAGGGAAAGAGTATTAGAATGATCTTGTTGAGAACGTAGGAGTTGCTCACTTTGAAGTAATACTTCAATTCGCCCGCCACAGGGATATAGTTGCCGAAGTTTTGCTGGATATAATCATTGGACTGGCCAAAGCTGGACTTGGCGAACTGAGCTGCCATAGAGGCGGTAGGATCAGAGAAGAAGTTAGCATAGGGGCCAGCGTTCGCAGCTGAGGCAGGTTGTTGAAGGGGGAATTGTGGTTGCTGTTGGGGATGGGCGTAGGAGGCAGTGTGCTGCGGGCGAGGATGTTGCAAATTTTGCTGGGCCAAGTTGGCATCGGCTGCGTAAGCGTAGGGATTCGACATGGCAATGTTGTTATATTCGAGAATTGTAACTGTTGACCGATCTGGCTGAGATGGTCGTGTGCAGAGCAAGCGAGTCGACACCAAAATGCACACCTAGAGAAGGTGAAAAATAGGAACTTAAGAATGTATATATGAACGTATGTATTTGTATATAAACGTATATAAGAATATAATAACGTATATCTGAATACATATATATAGAAAAAGATAAGTGAAAAGAATATGTATAGGTATAGTGGGAATATGGAGTTGTAAGAATTGTCTACGTGGAATTATTCTTATCTTGTAGCCATCATTACCTATCAGCAACAAAATGCCCCTTAAAAGAAGCAAGTAAAGTGGATGAAGGACGGAATGAATTGTGGAAAAAAATTTAAAAAACTCAAATGGGGCAGAGAAATCACAGTAAAGATTCAGTGGAAATTTCAGCTCAATTCAGATTTTTGTTTTTGTCTTCTGGTGGATCTTATATCATTTTGGCGGTGCAATCGATTAGCCGGTACGGTGCGCAAGGAAGGATCACCTGAAGCCGGTTTGCGCGGGAATCGGGGAGGCTTATGGAAGCTGCGAGCATTCCAAAGAATTTGTGGTCTGTCCCACACAGATAATATAAGTCACACAATTTTCTTTTTTCTTTGATATTTTTTTTTTTTTTTTTTTTTTTTTCCGTTCTTTCCACACCCCACTCTCCTTTCCACACTTTATCTCTTCAATCCCTCGCTATCCGGCTTCATCATGTCAAAAGGCAAAGTTATTGTTGTATCCAACCGTCTTCCGGTGACTATTAAGAGAATCCCCGGTGGCTCCTTCGAGTACTCAATGTCGTCCGGTGGTCTCGTCACAGCACTCCAAGGTCTTAAAAAATCTACCGAATTCCAATGGTTTGGCTGGCCTGGATTGGAGTTCCCAGAGTCCGAGCAAGAAACCGTCAATCGCAACCTCATGGACAAGTTCAAGTGTACCGCCATCTTCCTCAGCGACACAATTGCTGACCTACACTACAATGGCTTCTCCAACAGTATATTGTGGCCTTTGTTCCACTATCACCCCGGTGAAATGAACTTTGACGAGACTGCCTGGGCTGCCTACATCAAGGCTAACAGGGAGTTTGCTGTGAAAATCGCCGAACAGGCTGAGAATGACGATATGATCTGGGTCCATGACTACCACTTGATGCTATTGCCCCAGATGTTGCGTGAGGAACTAGGTGGCAAGAAAGACGTGAAGATTGGCTTCTTCCTCCACACTCCCTTCCCCAGTTCCGAGATCTACAGAATCTTACCTGTAAGAAGAGAGATTCTTCTTGGTGTCTTGAGCTGTGACTTGATTGGTTTCCACACTTACGATTACGCTCGTCACTTCTTGTCTTCTGTTTCCAGAATCGTATCAAATGTGAAGACCCTACCCAACGGCATTGAGTTCGAGGGCCGCTCAATCTCCATCGGTGCCTTCCCCATTGGCATTGATGTTGACAAATTCACTGAGGGTGTCAAAAAGCCTGCTGTCATTGAACGCATTGAGCAATTGAAGAAGAAGTTCGGTGATGTAAAGGTCATCGTCGGCGTGGACAGACTTGACTACATCAAGGGTGTTCCCCAGAAATTGCATGCTTTTGAGGTGTTCCTCACTGAAAACCCCGACTGGATAGGGAAGGTCGTTTTGGTTCAGGTTGCCGTGCCATCCAGAGGTGACGTGGAAGAGTACCAAAGTCTCAGAGCTAATGTCAATGAGCTTGTTGGCAGAATTAATGGCCAATTCGGTACCGTGGAATTCGTTCCCATCCATTACATGCACAAGTCGATTCCATTCGAAGAGCTCATTAGTCTTTACCAGATATCTGACGTGTGCTTGGTGAGCTCCACGCGAGATGGTATGAATCTTGTCAGCTACGAATACATTGCCTGTCAGGAGGAGAGAAAGGGTGCTTTGGTGCTTTCGGAGTTTGCTGGTGCTGCTCAATCTCTCAATGGTGCCATTATCGTCAATCCTTGGAGTATTGAAGATATGAGTGATGCCATCAAGGAGAGTTTGACGCTTCCTGCTGAAAAGAAAGAGCTCAATTTCGGGAAACTCTTTGATTACATTTCAAAATACACCTCTGCATTCTGGGGCGAGACGTTTGTGAAGGAGTTGTCTAGGTGTGTTCCAGAGAAGAAGGCATAAAGGAACTATTACAGTCAGTTTTTAGTTGGTAATGCAAATGCAGGTCATTAATTGTTCGTAAAAAGGTAGGAATGAATAAATAAAAAAAAAAAAAAAAAAAAAAAAAA
>JAJMHH010000123.1:6262-23814 GCA_030582955.1 Osmozyma tolerans | reverse complement strand
GTTCAAATAACAGAGCTGAAACTGAGGGTATGAGGGCAAAGTTTTGAAATTGACGGTATAAAAAAAAAAAAAAAAAAAAAAAAAAAAAAGAACAGGAAAGGGGAATCTGACCGGCAATTTATATTCTTTGGCGGGCTTTCAATGTGATGCCTCAAACTCTATTGAGGTCTGCGCTTGAAATACAAGTCTCAGTAAGGAAAGATATACAAAATTATAAAAGAATAAATGTAGAGAATTTGAAGGCAGTTGCCTGCTTTGTATTATTCTGACCTATCAATTTCTAAGAATGCAATAAAACAGGACGATGTGCTTTTACAATTTTGCATGGGTTCAATGTCGCGGAAAAACAGTTGCAGCCAAGACAAAATAGACTTTTAATTTTCCGTGCTTATGGAGTTAGAACCGGAGGTCAGACGGTTATTGGTGTAAACAAACAACAAGAATTACAGACTGGGTCTTTTATTATTGGATGATTTGGAAACCGTCATGAGAGTAAGAGAAGACAAGCACTAATAAACAATGCCAAACTAATCAGAATGTGTCGTTGGTGGCAAAGAATTACTCAAAGCCCTACTTTGCTGAAATAGTCCGCCACGGGGAGGAGAAGGAAACACAAAGTAGAGCAACATCCAGTGCTGCCCTGGAATGGCCTGGAACAAATTCCAAGGGAATGTGACTGGTTTTAAGCCCCTGACATGACGCATACATGCGCCCGAAACAATCTTGCGCCCTGAAATTTTTTTAAGGCACATTCTTGAACTAATATGGAAATACAAAGGATAATGGGAAAAGTGAACATAATCGTATTTACTCTCAGTTTCACAGAAGGCCTTGAAGATTCTGAAGCGTCTATAAAAAATTCTTCGTTCATTTTGATTACTTTAAGTTTGAATGAATCTGATTCAACGAGCCCTGGACGCCATCATATATGTCTTGTAAAAGGTATCATCGGTAATGTCGAGGAGAACATCATGCAATAATTGTTCATTTACTGCTGCCTGCAGTGACGTAGAAAATCGCCAAAGAAAAAAAAAAAAAAAAAAAAAAAAAAAAAAATTTTTAAAAAAAAATAAAAAAGTTTTTTTTTTAAAAAAAAAAAAAAAAAAAAAAAAAAAAAAAAAAAAAAAAAAAAAAAAAAAAGAAAAAAGGTATAGCGAATACAGATGTGTACGTCTTTAAGAAACAAATTGAGCAAGCATTCGGCTTGCGGTAGTTAAAGTTAGTTAAACTGACTATGGATGTAGAAAAGTTAATCGGAATGAAGTTTCAAGTAAGCTTACGATGGTCCGTAACCAGCCCATCAAGACGAGTGCCAACCCCGTCCGGAAATTTCCGGAAAAGTTTTCCGATCCCCCACGCTTATAACTGGAAGAACGCGGTATGGCTGTTTTTTTCTTGGTGCTTGATACATTCCAAAAGTTTAAAATGCGTAACTTATGTACGGACAAAGCTGTCGACTTTACGATGCAGTTCTATACAAGGGTCTATTTTCTTCGCATGTGCGTACATGCAGGTACATTTTAGGGAACATTCTCGGGCGTTTAAATATGTACTGCAGATGTAGTTCGTGTATGCACGGAAGGGTTCCTAGCTTGTTAAAGATTCTTTGTAAGTTATAGTTCTTTTCTTGAGGCAATTAAAAGAGGCCTATTGACAAAATTATGTTGCTGCTTTTAGATTTGGTTTTTCTTCGGCATAGTCGAGTAGTCCACATGTCGCCTTCGCACGTTTCACTCTCCCTAATCATTCGCATGTTTTCATGTGTATTTGGCACTTCTTGTGGGAAGATGAAAATGTGTATAAGCCTCACGAGCAGTATTCAATAAGGATAAAAGCATATATTCGCCAATCAATTTTCTCTTGATTGTGTATGAAACCATAGAGGACCTATCGCAGACTTTGAAGGCGCATTTCTTTGTTGCACCCCTTTTGTAGATAACCCGGTTAGTTCAACAACGCATTTTTCTATGCGTTATTTTTTTTTTTTTTTTTTTTTTTTTTTTTCAAGAATTCCGGCGAGGGGACAATTTTCATATTGCAGAAGCAAGTAAGTCTTACTGAGGGGCGAAGGGAATATTCGGTGGGCATTCGACTCCACTGTAACTATTTGAAAAGTTAGCCTTTTTTGTAGGGTCTACTCTAGTCCCTGCCCATGATCTGTTTATGAGCATATTGAAAAGTGCTAAATTTCGTTCCAGGGTCCAGGTTATGTGAACTCTCGTGTCCTACCTTCGACAATCCTGAAACAAAAACAAACAACACAAAAACAGAAAGAATGAGAGATGAAAAAAAAAAAAAAAAAAAAAAAAAAAAAAAAAAAAAAAAAAAAAAAAAAAAAAAAAAAAAAAAAAAAAAAAAAAAAAAAAAAAAAAAAAAAAAAAAAAAAAAAAAAAAAAAAAAAAAAAAAAAAAAATATGAATACAAGTTGAGGCGGTAAGATGAGTGAACTCACAAACCAATTCTGACAAAGCAGCCTGGCACAAATAGTGTGAGGCAAAACTCCTCAAGAAAACGAACGAAATGCTTTCACAAGTAAACAAACCCTATGGGAAGCTTTTTAGAGGGATGTTCGAAACTTGAGTATTGTTTTGCATAAAAAGTAAATGTATATGTCAATTTGACTTGGAGAAAAAAACTAGAAGGTATTCCAAAGAAGGCAATTTAAATGAAGAAAGAGAAGAGAGCCTTTTAATTGCAGTGTGAACTACTCATGTCCTTCTTGCTGCTCAGTAATCTAATTTGGAGCGATGCAGAAGTGGAAGGGTAGCAACGTCAAGAAAGAACTTGCAGAGGCTGATTCTTTTCCTTTTCTTTTTTTTGTTTTTGTTTTGTTTTCAATTTGTTAATTTATTTTGTTTACATATTAATTGCTTTTTTTTCTTTTTTTTTTTTTTTTTTTTTTTTTTTTTTTTTTTTTTTTTTTTTTTTTTTTTTTTTTTTTTTTTTTTTTTTTTTTTTTTTTTTTTTTTTTTTTTTTTTTTTTTTTTTGGAAAATGTACACGAATAACTGTGTAGTTATAAAACAGCAGAATATGGCGGATAACGGCATAAGGCATTCTTCTGTATCAAAACAACTTTATGTTTTAATTGCTCAATTGACTTGAGAAGATCCAGAAATTTCAAAACATCTGGGATTCTTTTGTAGGTAGATGGTGGACAAGAAGTCTGCAAAAAAAAAAAAAAAAAAAAAAAAAAAAAAAATCTGATAATCCGTTAGTCGAAAGCACCGTCATATTCTGTACCTTTGTCGTCACTTTCATTTTGGAAATTCAGCCGTGTTTACAAGGGAAACTATTGTTTATCTGGTGAGACAGAAATTTATAACGACATCAATTCAAGGTCCCACACGCTTACAAAAAAGGGTCCAAAAAATCCAGCTCATAATCTCTTCTAAGCACCACTAGGAGTGGTTTTCGAAAGAGTCAGGATGCACAAAAATCAACTTTCCCTGTAGACATCTCACTGATCTTTTTTGTACATGGCAATGTGTTTTATAACAATAAAAGATGGAACCAAGTTTATTCACGTTAAAATGTCATTTGCTTTCCTACTTTTTCTTCTTCTTCTTCTTCTTCTTCTTCTTCTTCTTCTTCTTCTTCTTCTTCTTCTTCTTCTTTTTAACCGCTCAGATTAAGTAACCACTATTTTCTTGATTTTGCCTATCTTGCTGACATTACTGGTTCAACGATAGACCGGACTGTTTGTTCGGTTAATTTTTGTGGCTATTTGTACCATTATACTGAATGTAATCACTTGAAAGACAATTATCTTTGACTAGCTGTAGAGGATGCTGATAAGAATGTTCATTGAGCTATCTTGCGTTGGCTAAGTTAGTTCATGATATCTGATGAGGTCAATTGGAGACTGGTAGTTTTAGAGGGACAGGGAGTCTCAAAGATCATGAATGAAGTAAGCATTGGGTTTATAGAAAATAAGACGCTTCAGAAAAGCCTATATCACAGCATTCACAACGAAAATTCAAGATATCTGGAAATTAAGGCTTTTTAAAAGCTTTCCAAGGAAGAGAATCTATTGAGGTGCACACGATGAAGAGGTCGAGTCAGCTTCGAGAATGCAGTGCCAGCTTTGGAATGACTCTTGGAATAATTAAGTGGCACGTAGTGGGCAAATTGGTAACCTTATGTTATTCTGCTTTAGATAAAATTTTCAGGGCTTTGTAGCAGTTATTTCCGTCCAGGATATTGCCTCGAAGAATGCCTAATGTGATGGGTACAGAAAATGTCCGAGAAACTGGGAAGCATTATATACTATATATTATATAATATCTACTATAGATTTATATAACGAAAGTCTAATATATTGATATGAATATATAGTTATCGTATATAACAATATACATATAGTGAAGGTGATGATCACAGATGTACTGATTAAGAGTATCCACAAGTGGATTGAAGTCGGCCTAGACGTTCAATAGTTTCCAAGTCCAGGCAAGTCAAAAAAGACGGCGTATCAGGATACGTCCTTCTTGTGCATTTTGTGCTCCACTTGGCTTGCATAGAACTTGCTGTTCTTCTTAATGAAAAATGCGCGGCGCCTCCTTCGATGCGTTGAAAGACGCGGAGCAACAATTCGACAATAATGCAGATACCGAGGTCGGGAAGATTGTCTTTGCACGGGTGCAGAGCTATTCCGGTTTCTCTTCTTTCTACTTTTTTTTCATTTTTAAGGAAGAAAGAAGAATTATATATATAATATTAAAGCTGCCGTTGCCTTGCTCACGCAACACCCAGTTCGCATAAAAATAGCTATGTAATTTAAAGGCATAGTGAGTGTAGTCCAGGCCATTAAAAGTTTGAATCGTAAAAACGCGTTCTTTTGTTATTTACTTGCATACTTCTATTCATACTTGGCATAATTGCATAAGAAACATTGAGCACCAGCAGAAACAATAAGATCAAAGAATGCAATCTTTATCAATTGAATATAAAGATTATAACTTGTACATTCCCCGAACTGCCCACAACCCCCGATTGTGAAGAAGATGAATTTCTTTGCCGCAACTTCCATGGGGATTCCATGCGTTTTTCTTAAGCATTTTTTATTCGGTTACTTGAGGAAGCGTTCGCGTCAAATTTTTTTTTTAAAGCTGTAAACCAATATTACTACCAGAAGCGGGTTTTTGGGTGAGTGTACTCGACAATAATGTGAAAGCCATATATTAGATCTTTTTTGTTCTTTACATCCAAAATTTGCCTGTTGTGTCGATAAATTTGCTTTTTCTTTTATCATTATTTGTTTTAATGTTTTGCCTGTTATTGCAAAATCAAGTGATACTGAAGCAAAACCCATGCATTTGATTGAGCACTTGCTCGCGAACATCCAAACTGCAGTAGATAAGAACGCCTTGAACTAGCAAATACTATTCGCAGCACACATGCCCAGTTCTATGTACATCCGACGTAACACTTTTTTTTTTCCTCTATACAAGTAGCACATTGATTTGGAGGCTGAAGATGACCCACTCAAGTTTTTAATATTTCAAGACACCCGCCAAGCTATGTCATCGCGATTCATATTCCCTCCAATTTATTTCGTCTATGCAATTGCTAAAAATTCCTTCTATTACAAAAGATTTCCTCTGTCATTGAATTAGTTTTCCGGAGGCCCGCACTTTGGTGCACGCCTGAAGTAATTCAGAACGCGCGATTACCATGTCTATGAGCAGGAACATGCTTGCTGTATTCCCTCTTCCAGCTCAACCTTCTTCGATTCTATTGGGACTATCCTTAATCTGCCCATTTTTGAGTCACTGGGCTTTTCGCTATATTTGTTTTTGGGTTGCCAACAAGCACTTGTGAAAAGAAAAAAAAAATTTTTGAAGAGTGTTTGTATGGTCAAATGTAACTGCAAAGAGTGTTGTTGGCTATTTATTTTAGTTGAATACAACATACGCAGAATTGCGCAAGAGAACAAACACAACCAACGATGATCCTAGAAAGAATGCATATGTAGGCAGACTACTATGAATAATTTCTTCGGTAGAAATATTGTTGCAGTAAATAGATATTAAATGGACAAGTTGGGGGGCTCGGAATGAAGAGGTAAGGAACTTGAAAGAAGGAGCCAAGAAGTCTTTTAAATATAGTATCACTTAAGTGCTTTCAAAGTTACTCTCGCTGCTGAGTATATTTGATTTAAGTTTTTGTCCTCTTCACACTCATGTAATTGTTGATAGATGAGATTACAGAATTGCGCTGATGAATGGGGTACTCTCTGCTGCATCAACACAACACCATTCTTGCTTGAATGTTCATCCAGTACAAAGATTCTGCGGCCCTTCATGATTCTGCGGCCCTTCATGATTCACTGGTGACCTTCAAAAAAGCACCCAGTCAAGAACGGATATGAATTTTGACACATATTTCCACAGATAGCTCGGACTCAAATTGTTGAACAAGAATTCTGTTGCTTGAAGTTCAAGAGCTTTGCACTATCGAATTCTTTGGCATCACTTTGAAATTTTAAAGGCAGCCAAATTCTAGATTGCTGTTCCTCGGCTGAGACCGAAGGCATGTACGGTTTTAAGGTTTCGCGTGCCTGATAGCACAAAGTAAAGACTCTCCAGGAGTCCCTAAACAGCCGCTTCTTAGCACCATGCGAGTAGAGTTGGGATAAATCTGAATGCCAAGATATGATGAGAATAAACATTTCCCCAACTTTTTCTTTCGCTGTTTGTCAAGTTGGAATGGATTCGCTATAATATGTTTACCCAGCGTCAGTTTTCATGAGATCAGAAGAAATGAGAAAAAAATCAGATAGCTATTCTTCGCTATCCTGATTACATATCTGGTACATATAATCAACAACTCTTAGATATATGACTTTTTCGATCATAATGAAGTTGAACGTCTCTTAATTGATGACTTCTGCTATTTATCATACTTTTTTGCCAGGTGGGCATTCTTCTACGGCAAGTAACGTGCATAGTATAATTCAGTCCAACTCAAGCAATTTGACATTAAATTGACCTAAACGATTAATGGTTATCAAGACACATGGCAAAAACAACATTCCATAAACGTCTTATATGTGCTTCGCTTAGCTCACAACTTGCTGTGTGAAGTGTGGATTATGTACTACTACACAAAACCTCAAAAAATGTGGGGCGATTCCATTTACACGTCGCCATATGCACAGAAGCTATTGTGTCCCAAATACAGGGTGCCTTCAGAATTATATTGCTGAGCAAATATATTAAGCTGAAGATAAATCTTGTGACATCATATGCTGAGGTGTATCTAAAGCAGAACTCATGATGGACATCGCAATTCCATATTAATGTACCCAATGCTACAACAGTATCCGTTAATATGCATTCCACTATTTTGTATACTTGCTTGGAATTGTAAAGCCAGATTTCTTTACCAAGGTATCATACACTGTACACACTGCTTCTCTCGTTTCCAACAAAATTCCAACATATTGCACTAGTGCGAACTGAATACCTCTTCCACTTTCGGCACGGAGGCAAATTGCTTTAAAAGATTGCGAAAATAAAACTGTCTATAATCGCAATTTCAAACATGAATATCAGTTAACGTGGTTCAAAAGTCGGTGAAAGCAACTGTGTAGATGCTTTCTTCAAGACAATAGCTTACGAGCCTTCCGGAGAAGCGTTCACCTGCCTTAATTACTAAATGACGGTGATAGCTTAACAAGAGCTGTATTCATTGTATTCTCGGAAATGACGACTCTCAACAACTTAGCACCTACTGTATAAAGGCTCGTCGGTTGCTTTAACTACTAGAGTGTTTAAAATACAGCAGCCTTGTAGCTTGATAACTTTCCTCTTTTTGCACAAAGCAGACAACGTATGTTGCCTGCTTTGGTCCAGATTTGTGTTTGCGTTAAAGGGCTGAATTTGGACTATCTGAAAAATAAACAATTAGTTTATCATCCACCAAAATTTCTCTACAAGGTCAGAGACAGCTTTTAAGACTCTAGTTTGAAGTATCTCATTACTCATGGACATAACATAAAATAACATATCGCCCTCTTTTCTACGAAAGGGGGGCAGGAAATATGACTATATTAATTTATACTTATATATTTAAATAAGAAATATCGATTACCGAACATTTGTCGTTTAGTACTCCGATAACAAGATTTTTGGGACCTACACTAAAACGTATCCTAAAAGTAGACCCCAACTTAAACTTGAAAATATTTTTGGTCTTGAAAACCTTATATTTTCGTCTTATGATGGAAGACTAAAATTTTTGAGTATCAACTAAAAGTTCCGATACGGCTTGTATAATTGACTCGAATAATAGCCACCGAAGCACAAGACTATTCTCGCAGATGTCAAATTTATCTTTGGATTTGTGGTATATTGTACTATTCATAAGTTGGAGCTGGCCGCAATCCCATGACGAAATGGATAATTGGCTTGTTTTCCACAATATGGAATCAACTTGCGCATTTTTTAGTCTTCACCCATCTCCTTCAAATTTAGACGCTGACCCTTGACCTTAATTTGTTCAAGAAATCTCTGTATCCTAACTCAAACAGAGATTTGTCCTCAACAAGATTACTCAATGCCCACAATCTTAAAGCCATGAGATCTCTTTGTTGAGTAATCTCCATCGGTTCATTAGCCGAACCACCGATGATGATGTAAAGGTTTTTATACACGATAGAATCATTCAGCTCTCGTATCTTCCCAATGATTTGGCGAACCTTGTAATTGAACTCAGATTCCTCAAATGAGAAATCAGGCAACTCTCTCTTCCCAGTCTCAACAGAATATAAGTCTTCCACGCCAAAAAGATCCTGTACTAAACCCGGAACAACATCACCAGACACCCACAAGAAAAGTTCGTTGCTGTTGTCGATCAAGTACAAGCCGTAATTTTCCCACGACCCTTTTGTATCATTGATTGGTTCAGGAAGCAAAATCTCCGTGGAAGTGACGGTATGTTCGACTCCCGTTTCTTCATCAATCTCGAGATAGCTTTGCGGAAGACCACATTCATCAGACATAGTGTGCAAAGCATATACCGTAGGATAAATGCTCTTGATCAAGTGAGGAAGCGGCATTGATCCAAGATTATTCAAGGCCAAGGCTCGATGATCAGCGGGAAGCCTTTCATCTCTCAAGCCTATGTGCTTCGTCAACGAAAATAATAGAAGCGGAAGCATTCTCAAATTAGTGCAAATTTGTAGCGGAGATGCACCGGTCACATTACCCGGAACAAGTTCTTTCTTGTAGACGTTCAATATGTCTGCAACAGACTTGATCAAGAATTCGCGGCCATCTCCCAAAGAGCTCCCCAAAGCTTTTTCTATCGCTCTGTGAGTAAGATAGTTTGTGATAGCCAATTGATCAGCCGAAGCGTAAATATCATCTATCTTCGCAGATGTTGGAATGGCCAATGTCATAACGCGAATTCTTCTCTCACCATAGCAAGTCGAGTGAAGATTTGCAGCTTGGAAGAATACAACTGGTTTGGTAAGGTTTTCTTCGATTGAAACCTCAATCACATAACTCTGATCGCGTGGGAAAGATGGAAAAGAGCATAAGTCGGAGGATCTGTTAAAGAAATTACCAAAGAAGCCGCTCATTCTCATACCAGTCGATGAACGCACTCTCAACACAGCTTCAAGAGCAATTTCCATTGACAAGTGGTTGCTGATTTCTTTGGACAATTTGGTGACATCTTCCACCTTTGTGCACATCCATGCAGGGTAAAAGTGTGTTTGACCTGCGGTATAGCGGGGCAAGTTCGATACAGTAGCCACATCCTGGTACTTCCCACCAGTCAAAAACAAGTCTATAGTGATCTGAGACGAGTTGCACTCGACAGCAAATGACTTGTAGAATTTGTCTGCGACGTTTAACAAAGTTTGAGCCTCCTTGGGTTTACCGGCTTGTGACTCGTCCCGAAGAGTTAATTTGCCTTCACCGATGTTGGGGATTGTTGCAGAAAACACCTCAATTTTACCTCCCACTCTTGAAATCATTTGGTGAGTCGCGCGTAATGCAGGGCCCAAAGCAAAATGGGGGTTAGCGGTTCCCTCGAAAAAGGTTGGGAAATTCACCAAGAGACGCTCAATAGCCTGTCTATTTTCGTGTAAATTAATGAGCAATCCATCGGGAGATGGCAAAAATGGCTCATCAATATCAGAGACAACAAGCATATCTGGGACCTCATCCTCAAGTCCTTCCTTGAATCTAAAGTAGTGGATATTGGAATCAACACCAATGATAGAGAAACGGGCAGTTTTTTGCTCGTTAGGAATTCTGTCCAAGGACTCCAATATGGTTCTTGCCACAGTCGAGGTCATCCCTGAATTGATAGCATCGGCGGAAACATCAATGATGAAAGCGTAAACAATGGGCAGAGGAGCTCTGGCTAAGTACTCCTTGGTGGCCACGAACTCGACAACGGAGTGGTTCAATTCGGTCCTGTCGTACCTGTTTGCAGGTTTTTGGGTAAAATCGTCGTAGTCAAAAGCAGCAGGAACATCATTTTGCAAGCCACAAAAGTTACACCTCCAACGTCTAGTATTTTCAGTCCACTTAATGAATGGATTGATATAAGCACGACAACGGCGACATCTCGAAATAACAGAATCTTTAGTGGTTGGTACTTCCTCCTGGGAATCATGCAACGCAGTATATGGACGAACAACCAAAGCAAAAGGCAACTTGGACTTTTTCAACAAGGAATTCGTTGTTGGCACCACATTCAAAGTTGAGCGCAAGTAGTCTGGAGACGCGTTGGCGTGCTCGGCGTTTGGTACCGCTTGAGAATCTGGAGGCAAAACAATAGGAGGAGGAGGCAAAGATAAATCAGAAATCGATGGCGGCAACTCCTTTGATAAGTCTGTTCTATACAATTGATTGAGAGGAACCGCACCAACCATTCCAGGAAAGCCTCCAGTTTCGACAGCACTAGGGATACCGCCAGCGCCGACACCAGCGACGCCATACTGCTGTTGATCGTAAAACGAGCTTTGGTAAGGATCGGGTACAGCTGACTGTTGAGGGTAGATACTAGCGGCACCCGAGGCGTCTGGAGGGTATCCATGTTGAAGGCCCTGCTGAACGGGTTGTGGTTGTACAGGAGCCTGTTGTTGATTTGGTTGAATGTTGAGATTTTGAAACCCTTGGCTAATTTGGTTCATGCCATATGGCAGAGCTGCGGCAGCCGGATTAGGAGGGGCCAGCGCAGCCGCATACTGAGGTTTTGGGTATGCTCTTCTTCTTGAAGACATTGATTGCGTTGAAGGTTTTCTTTTATATCAGTGCGGCTAATATTGATTCGTGTGATTTTCGATATCAACATTTCGCGACGATTGGATGCAGAGACTGGCGAGCACTTTTTCTCAGAACAAAACAAAAAAAAAAAAAAAAAACAATAAAGCAATAAAAGTAAATTAAGATGAAATAAAGCTTTGATAGGTTGAGAGAGATGGTATATGGGCTCTGGTGACCGATGGAAGATATCGCAAAATTTCTTCTGGATGGTTACATTCATCTCGAATGCTCCAAAACACGTCTCGAGCACTTAAGTTGATGCAGGCTCCTGCACTTTGCTCAAATCATTTTATATATACAGGAACACCGGAACACCGGAGATCAAAATTGTGTAGCTCAGAACATTGGCATGTTACGTATTTGTAAATTATCGAATGTTCGCCCACTTTGAGCATTTCATCAAAAAACGTGGGGTGTTACATCCGTACTGCATATTATTTGTTTGGTCCGACCGAGCCGCTTTGCGGAAAGAACTAATCAGATCGTTACTTTTGACGGCGATGATTATTAAATGGGACAAGAAAGATAGTCTTGTAAAAGGCGGACGCTGGAGTCAGTCCAACCTCTAGGCATAATTATTTTTTTTATTTTTTTCAATTCCGAAATGACTTGATGAAGTAACAAGTAGTTTAAGAAATGAAGCACACTATCAACAGTCGAGTCACAATTTCCTAAAGCGGAAGCCTAAGGGCCGTTGAAAAAAATCGAAGAAAAGAGAAATCATGATATGATGGGCTTTCAACTGTTTCAACAGGCTAATGATCATGTTTTCCTCCACCGATTGTCGGAAAACTTTGCACAGGGCCCTTATTTTGGCGCCACGCAGTGGTGAAAAATCATGTTGGTTGTCTTGCCCCAGAAAAATCCTCGCGTTTACGTTATAAATTTCGCCTATATGCCCTGACTAATGCACTCCTGTCACTGCAAACAGGCAAGCCAAGGCTACTGTTCACCTCTTTGAGTTTAACGCCATTGGGGGAATATACTCTTAGCCTAGCTTATCGATAACAAGCTTTCGTAAGCTAAGATACTTCGGGGAGCAGACCCCTGCAGATATATATGACGTCTTGGGAATACTGTAAAGTGTATGAAAAATCTTTGACTTCAGGGCTCTTTAAGTAAATTTCCAGTAGTGGAGTGACGAAGTGATTGCCGGAGTTCCAAAAGGGGTATTATTTGCAAAAGCACAATGATTATCGGAAACATGGCTAGGGTTCTCCCGGCCAAAGCTCATTTACAACCGATTTCCAAGAAGTGATTTTCAAGAATGCAAAGAATTGGGGCTTGGCGCGGCAAGCTTCTCTTGGCAGCCTATAGGTTGATGGAACAGTAGTTTGAAAAAATGATGACGAAAAAATGTTTATTCATATTCTAATAAAAATTTATGAACTGTTGAAAATAATTTGTCAAAATTTGAATTTGCAGTGTTTTTTCATTTTTTTTTTTTCATTTTTACAGAGTAGCAAAAATAGCATTTGTCCCACTATATATTTTTTCGTAGTTTATTTCTTGTCATATGTAGTATAACCGATACACTGCATTGGACCTTTATCTAATCCATCAAGTGCGTATTCACACCTCTGAACACACTCCGTGCATCAGCTTCCATACTATGTTCTTTTTGCACCTTTTTGAAATTTTTACCATCGAAAATGTATAAATTTGTCGATAATTCCCCGTCAAATATGAATTTTTTCTTCTTTCCATCACCACCAGTCTTCTAGATTCTCAACTCAATCTCGATAAATCAGCTAATAAATAATGAAGTTCACTGTTCTCTCCACCATCCTCGCCGTTGTCGCTGCTGAGTCTTCTTGGGTCACCAAAACCATCACCAACAATGGTATGACTTACACCAAGACCCTCCCTTACACTGGTCAAGAAACCACTGAGCCAACCTCCGGTACCGTCACCCACTCCAACGTTATCGAGTTGTCCGATGCTACTTACACCAAGGTGATCACCAACACTTACGGTATGGCCACCACCTTCCCAACTCACACTACTATCCTGGGCCCTCATGAAACCTACGTCAAGTCCGTGACTCGTGTTCTCCACAAATCCGAGCTCTCTTCTCTTAGAGAGGCCGAGGCTGCTTCTTCTACCGGTGGCTCTAGCTCCGCTTCTGGCTCCGGTTCCGGTTCCGGCTCTTCCAGTTCCGGATCTTCAACTGGTGAGGGTGTTGCCTTGAAGTTGGGTGCCGGTTCCGTCGCTCTTGCTGCGGTTGCCATGCTTATTTAGATAAATTTCCTGTGACTATTATATTGTGATTTTTCATTTCTAATACATTTTTTTAAATTTTTCGTTCTTCAAAAATATTCTCGTATTTTTTGTAATTTAGGAGCGCGCTCGATAGATTTTTACAGCTACTTCAGCTTCTTTATTGATTAAACAAATATGGTATTAGTATGAATCGAAAATATATATATATATATAAGGTTTCCTCAGAAATTAACAAATCCCATGTACCTTGGAAGCACCATCTTTAGTGTATAAAAAGCACGCCCCAAGATCAAAATATTATCAAACGAATGAAAGTTAACCGAATTATGATGTGTTCAAAATCACATTTAGAAAAGGAATGGAACAACAGCGACAGCAGCAGCCACAATGTTAGAAACACCTGCCTGTTGAATACCAAAGGCAGAGTAGGTCTCAACAGATGGGGTACCACTTGCAGGGGCAGAGCTGGATGGTTGGAAAGCGAGGGAGGTAGGAACGTGGTTGATGTTTGATGGAGCTGGGGAAGATTGAGCAGCAACACTAGATGGAGCTGCTGGAGTGCCTGGAGCGGAAGAAGCTGGAACACCTGGGGCAGAAGAGGAAGCTGGAGCTGCTGGAGCAGAAGGAGCAGAGGTCGAGCATTCGTCGCACACTTGGGTCTCGTGTGTGGTAACAGACTTGTACACGGTCTCAGTTGTCTGCTGGTTGTTTTGGCTGTTGACACCCACAGAGGTGGACACAGGGGTCTCAGATGCGGTGACCTTGCCCGAGGGTTGGGTGGAACCCTTGGTGTTACCAGCGCCAGCGCTAGGAGCAGGAGCCTCGGGGGTCTCAGAGCACTCAGTGGTGTACACAGTGGTTGAACCGTTGACAGTGTCAGTAATAACGGAAGACTTTGGCGCTTGAGTGCTCTGGGCTTTAGGAGCAGAGGTTTCTGGTGTCTCGGAGCACTCAGTGGTGAAAACGGTGGTAGAGCCGTTCACAGTTGAGGTGACAACAGAAGACTTTGGTGCTTCAGAGCTTTGAGCCTTAGGAGCAGAAGTTTGAAGGGTTTCGGAGCACTCAGTGGTGTACACAGTGACAGAGCCGTTCTCAGTCTTGGTGACGGTCGAGACAGGGGCATGTGTCTTCTCGGCGTTCTTGCTGTTTGGAGCAGAGCCGTGGGCAGTTTCGGAACACTCAGTGGTGTAAACTGTGGTGGAGCCATTCTCAGTCTTGGTCACAACGGTGGCGGCGGACTTAGAAGCGTTACCTTGGGTCTTGTTGGAGCCAGATCCTTGTTGAGAAGAAGAAGCAGCACCCTCAGTCTTTTGAGAGCCAGAGCCCTGCTCAGACGAAGAAGCGAAACCTTCAGTCTTCTGGGAACCGGAACCTTGGTTGGTAGAGGAAGCATAACCTTCAGTCTTTTGAGAGCCAGAACCTTGCTTAGACGAAGATGCATAGCCTTCAGTCTTTTGAGAACCAGAACCTTGGTGAGTGGATGAAGCATAACCTTCAGTCTTTTCAGAACCAGAACCTTGGTGAGAAGAGGAAGCGTAACCCTCAGTTTGTTTGGAACCTGAGCCTTGGTGGGTGGAGGAAGCGTAACCCTCAGTCTTCTCAGAACCAGAACCTTGGTGAGAAGAGGAAGCGTAACCCTCAGTTTGTTTGGAACCTGAGCCTTGGTGGGTGGAGGAAGCGTAACCCTCAGTCTTCTCAGAACCAGAACCTTGGTGAGAGGAGGAGGCGTAACCCTCAGTCTTGTGAGATCCAGAGCCTTGTTGAGACGAGGAAGCGTAACCTTCAGTCTTTTGAGATCCGGAGCCTTGGTTAGTGGATGAAGCAGAACCTTCGGTCTTCTGGGAACCAGAACCCTGGTGAGAAGAGGAGGCAGAGCCGCCGGTCTTCTGGGAGCCAGAGCCTTGGTGGGTAGAGGAAGCAGAGCCTTCGGTCTTTTGCGAGCCAGAACCTTGGTGGGAAGAAGAAGCGTAACCCTCAGTCTTTTGCGAGCCAGAACCTTGGTGAGAAGAGGAGGCAGAGCCGCCAGTCTTCTGGGAGCCAGAACCTTGGTGAGTAGAAGAGCCGGAGCCTTCGGTCTTCTGGGAACCAGAACCTTGGTGAGAAGAGGAGGCAGAACCACCGGTCTTTTGAGAGCCAGAACCTTGGTTAGTCGAAGATGCAGAACCCTCAGTCTTTTGAGAGCCAGAGCCGCCATTGGAAGAAGAGCCAGAGCCACCGGTGTTCTGAGAGCCAGAACCACCGTTGGTAGAAGAAGCACCGCCGTTGTTGTTGTTGCCAGAGCCAGTGGAGCTGGTGGTAGCTGGTGTCTGGGTAGAGGAGGTAGGTGGGGCAGAAGTCTTAGTCTCAATGGTACCACTGGTCACACTGCTGTCAGATGGGATCTCGAAACCGTTGTTGCTGCCAGCGTCACCGTCCTGGTACATCTTCCATTCGTAAGTCTCTTGGTCCTGGATAGGGAAGCCGTTGCACTGGGTGTTGTACATGTAGGTGATCTTGATGTTAGCGTCGGTTGGGGAAAGAGCAGCCATGACAGTCATCATTGGTCTGGTGTTAGCAGGAGCACCGTCGTAAGAGACAACAACCTTGTCTGGGGAACAGCTCTTGACGAAGATGTGAGCGTTTTGTGGAACATCGGCTTCAGCAGCAAAGTAGAAACCGTTGAGTCTCTCGGAGAAAGCGGTCTTGACGGAAGAACAGTCGAAACCAACACCGGTGTTCTGGTTGTAGAGCTCAAGAGCACCGTGCAGGTCGTCGTCAGCACACTTAGGACCCATGATAAGGTGCTCGTTTTGGTCCTTGTTGACCAGCTTTCTCAAAGAGAAGAAACCATTCTGTCTTGGGAACATCTTGAGAGGGTTAGGAGCAAAGTCAACGTCGTAGGTGAGCTTCTTAGGACCATCAGTCCAGGTGATAACGTTCTTTCCAACCTGGAAGTAGTTAGCAGCGTCCAAGTCAGCCTTGGCGGAACTGAAACCAACGTCGAAGGTAAATGGGAAGGTGACAGAACCAGCAGCGAACTCAGCATTGTTGATGCTATCAGTTGCGGTACATTGCAAAGAGCTGCTGTCACTTTGTTCCTCACCAGAGACCAACTTACAGTTAGCGAATGGAACAGTCTTAGCGACGAGGTCAATGTTGTCGGTGTCGGCGGTGAACTTGAACACGTGAGGCATATCTAAGGAGAAGGTGTCGCCCTTCTTGACCTTGTTGCCGTCCATGAACCAGTCAACGTTAGCGACCCAGTATGGGGATTCTGGGTGGCCGTCCTTTGGAGGAGTGAGGCTGTTGATTTTGTCGAAGACGCCATCAACACTGGCACCCATGGCGTATGACAGGATACCTGCCAAGATTTGCAAAAGAGTGAACGTCTTCATTGACCTTTGATTCTCTGCTGGTTGGGAATGATAGAACAGAAAAAAAGAAGTCAGATTTGGAGGAATTAATCGTGTTATTTATATTAGCATTTGCCTCTACATTTCCATTTTTCCGTTTTTTTTTCCACTTTTGTTTACCTATCAGGTTTCCTTGTGGGCTCTCAGAGACACCTATTCGAAGAGGTTGCAACTTTGGCGCGTTCTGCAGATATGTGCACTCAGCGGACAATCCTTGTGCATGAAGAAGATCCTGTCATTAGCCTTGCAGGGGGCTTTTTTTTTTTTTTTTTTTTTCCGGGTGCGATTTCCACCATGATAGAAAACCCTGCCCCAGGCGTTCCTTGGACTCCACATTGGGGTTATTTCAAGAATAGATTAGGAGCCCAACAAGAATTGCCAAGCGTATTCCTGTTGCAAATTACAAGGTCAACTGTGGATGGGTGGAATTGTTTTCTTGGGTTTGTACAGAAATTCGAGCGAATTTGCATAACCGAAATTTGCACCTCACTACAGAAGTAGCGACCAGTCGCGACGCCAAATGTATATGTCTTCCGGGGTTGTGACCCGTGGTGTGATTGCAAAAGTAAATAGTGGCAGACGTGCTAGATAAAAAAAAAAAAAAAAAAAAAAAAAAAAAAAAAAAAAAAAAAAAAAAAAAAAAAAAAAAA
>JAJMHH010000122.1:0-24814 GCA_030582955.1 Osmozyma tolerans | reverse complement strand
TTTTTTTTTTTTTTTTTTTTTTTTTTTTTTTTTTTTTTTTTTTTTTTTTTTTTTTTTTCTCTTCTAGTCTTTTTAGTCCAAGTCTTTGTATCTTTGCCGCACTCACGTGCCTTGTTAATGGTCCAGCAACAGAAGGATATTGCCACTGATAATACCAATGCCGTTACACAACCTTTCTGGAAAAGGAAACTTTAAACTTATTCATGTTCTAATTTTGGCTCTTTTTGTTGTGGTAACGTGGCGGTTTTTCCGTCAGCCAAATGAGGAAGAATTGACCATCGTTAAACCTCCAATTAGGAAGGAGTCCATAATACTTAACGACAACGAAGATGTCGAGGAGGGATCCAATAAAAACCCACGGCCAGGCGCTTTGGGTCACTTAAATGATGAAATTACCGAAGAATTCCTCATCAATTTGGATAAGAACACCCAAAAGTGCATAAACTACGTGGATTACTCCCAGGTTCCTCACCAGCCGTACTCAAAGGGCAAGTTGAGATATCCATATATGAGACCTCCACGTAAATGTCGTACTTTCCATTCCAAAGCAGTCGAGAAGCTCATTGACGATTTAAAGGAGAAAATCTCCGATCCTGATCTCGCAAGATTGGTGGAGAATTGTTTGCCTAATACGCTAGACACGACCATTTTGTGGCACAGAAGTGCTGATTCCAAATCCGTTGGCCGCCCTTCGGAGTACCCGAAAACGTTTGTTGTCACAGGGGATATCCATGCTGAATGGTTGCGTGACTCGGCCCGTCAATTGTCCGTCTACCAGCCCCTTATCAAGTATGACGATGCCTTAAGGAAGATGATCCAAGGTGCCATCCGTACCCAAGAGCAGTACATCATCAACTCTCCGTATTGCAATGCTTTCCATCCGCCTCCGGGATCTGGGGTCAAACCCGGAAACACTGCCATGGATAACGTGTACCCACGCCCAGACTGGCACCAGGTGTTCGAGTGCAAGTACGAGATTGACTCGTTAGCTTCCTTCCTCACCTTGACCAACGAATATTTGGACCATTCCGGTGGCGATCTCTCCATTATCACCGCCAATTGGATCAAGGCGTACGAGAAGATTCTTGTTGTCATGAAGAGGGAGTCCCAACCATCGTTCGACGCAAAAACCGGCCAGGCAATGCCCTTCTACTACTCATTCCAGCGTGATACCAACATCGGCTCCGAAACTTTGCCACTAGGAGGTGTGGGAAACCCAGTCAACTATGGTTCTGGCCTTATCCGCTCGGCTTTCCGTCCTTCTGACGATAGTACCATTTTGCAATTCTTCGTCCCGGGGAATGCCCACATGGTTACCGAGCTCAAACGCATCAGAAAATACTTATCGGACGAAAGCCTCGACGAGCGGTTTACCTTGAAACTCCAAAGAGACTTTACTGATGCCTTCATCAAAAACATCGACGAGGGCCTCAAGGAGCATGCCATTGTTGAGCATCCCAAATGGGGTCGTGTGTTTGCTTTTGAGGTCGATGGCTACGGCAGCAATGTGTTTATGGACGACGCCAATCTTCCCTCTTTGTTGTCCCTCCCCGACATTGGCTACATCGACAAAGAAGACGAGGTGTATCAGAATACGAGAAAGATGATTCTCTCGAAGTCCGGAAACCCTTACTATCTTAAAGGGCTTTTCTTTGAGGGTGTTGGTGGTCCTCATATTGGCATCGAAAACGCGTGGCCCATGTCGTTACTCTTGAGAATCAGAACATCCAATGATGATGATGAAATTATGACCAACCTCAAGGTCATTATGGAGACCACCGCGAACCTTGGACTCATGCACGAGAGTGTTCACGTGAATTCAAGAGCCGGTCAACGCTTCACCAGATCGTGGTTCGCCTGGTGCAATTCTGAATTTGGTAAGACCATCTTGTACTTGGCTCAACACAAGCCGCACTTGATCTTCAAGAAAGAGTACGCCTCTCAGCCGTACGACCTCGCTACGCTCTTCAAATAACCATTCTACGAAAACTGAACACTAATATACATCAAATGATTACTGCCTTATGTACCTGGCGATGTTCTCTGCCGTCTTTGATGAGGTGGATTTAGAAGCTGCCTCAAATGCTGCCTGGTATTGTGCCTTAGCCTCGGCGTCTTTCTGATCATCCAACTCAGAATTTCTATCCTCTGGGAATGTGTACTCTCTGGTGGGTTCCTCATCATCGGGCTCAACCTCTCCGTTATTGTCGTCTTCTTCGTCTTCTTCGTAGTCAGACATAACCTCAGAGTCACCCAACGAGCTCTTACCTTTCTCTTTGAGATCCATGTCCTTCATCAACTTATTCAAAGAGCCAGCCTTTCTCTTCTTTTCATCCTCTTCCTTCTGCTTCAAGATTCTCTCTCTTTCGGCCTCGTAATACTCGTGGTATTCGTCCACCTTCTTATCGACAGCGTCCATAAAGTCGTCAAAACCTTCACCAGTCATGGCACTGCAGCCAGCAATATCTAGCTGGGAGTAGAACTCTTCGAGCATGAGCGACATCGAGTTGACCAAACTGCTCATGTACCCAGAAGACAGACCGTCCTCACCGTTCAAGTCTCTGTCCTTCATCATGGCCATCTGAAACTCTTCAAAGTCCGACATCCATTCCTTGGCAAAATCAGCATTTTGAACATCGGTTTTGTTGAAGACAACAATCATCGGAAGCTTCGTTTTGTACAAGATAGAGCAAGCATATAGCATGTTCGACATGAAGGTCGTTGGGGAGGTGTTTCTGGGGGTATCGACGATATATGCGATGACAGTGGGGAAAGTTGAGGCAAAGGCTTCAGTTATAATGGCACCCGACGCACTCCACACAAAACACTCTATTTGACCAGGAGTGTCGATGATGACGTTCTTATACTTCTCAGTTCTCTTTTGCACAAGGTTGATCACCTGGTCGATCTTGGTGGAGAATAAATTCAATGACGTCACAATTGCGCCGTTGGGGCCCAAGTTGTAGTCTTCCATGACCTTATGGTACTTAACTGAGTCTCTGATATCGATGTTGGATCTGTAGGGGACTTTGAGCACAGCAGGGTCTAGATTAAGAACATAGGGAGGAGTTTTCTTCTGATGAAGGTGGGCATTCAATCTCTGCATGAAGGTGGTCTTGCCAGACCCGGCCATGCCGATACAGATGATAGTTCTTGGTTTTTCAGAAGACATATTGGGGGTAACGAGCAAAGTGCGATTAGTGAGATGATGATGATGATGGCGATGTATACTTTGGTGCGCACCAGTACACCAGTCAGAAGTGTACCACTAATAGAGGCTAAGCACTCTTTGGGCAATACCATCATAGACAGACTCGTGTTTCAAAATCTGAATATTTTCAGCTTCAGCTTTGAAAACCTTGTCTGCCTTTGGGGCACCCGGAGCACCCATATTTGGCATCATTTGCTGCTGGTTTTGCTGGTCCACCAATGCCTGCGCAGAAGCAGGATCATCCATAAGCAAGGAGTAGACGGGTCTAAGGCCAAGCAAATTGACAAAGTACCATGAAATAGCAGAGACGTAGCGAACATTAAGATCAGGAGTCTCTACACCATTTTGAAGCATGCTTTTGAACCCCTCAGTAAGGGGAAATGGAAGCTTCATCACCACTGAGCCAGCAAAAAAGTAATTGACCCATGCCATAATCAACGTCTGAGGAATAAAATTCATCATGTTGCCCTTGGCCATATTCATCAAGGCATCATTGGTACCCTGGTCACCGAATGGATTGGCGGGCTTATCTGGGTCCTCGATCTTAGCAAGAAACTCTGTTGAATTGAGCTTCTCCACAAAGTAGCTTCTACGAGACTCAAACTCGTCGGCAGTAAGAACAGAGAAATTCGTTCTGAAGGCGGTTGCTCTTTTCAAGAAGGATCTGGTGTTAGTAAGATCGTAAAAGAAAAAGTGGTTCACTCAAGGTTCACTCAAGGTTCACTCAACATACTTTTCTCTGGCGTTCTTGAAGTACTCCAATTTTGGCTTTGGTGTGAGAAGAAAGGTAACATTTGCTCTAAGTAATCCCACTAGCACCATGGCCACCGAAATGGGCAAAAGCATCCAGTACTTAAGCTGTGGGTCGAGAAGAAGATCTTGTAGCATTGCGTGTTTGTGTTGTTGATTGGAATGTAAAACCTGGGAAATACATAGTAGACGTTCTATTAATGGTGTTTCCTGTATATAGTCGGATTGATCTGGTATATCAAGACAACACGATATTGTGGGAATTTGCAGGGAGGGTGCAAAAATACTTAGAGAAATTAAGGGATGGTATTGTTATAATGTAATACCTTTTTTTCATTGATTACAGCCTGCTGTGTTTTTTCTTGTGGTCTAGTTTAAAAAGTTGCAGTGGAGCTATATGAAAATTCGCAGTTTTTCTACGGAAACGCTGGAGGAGTTCACAACCAAAAAGGATCCTTCCAAAAATGGAATGTCTTCAATTATGCAATTTTTCAAAGATCAATTTTCTTACTGCTTCATTCTATTTTTGTATTCTGGATGGCTGGAAACCTCGCATCTATTCGAGTATATGACCACATAAGTTTTTGCTGTCTCTCGTCTCCATCCGATTACATAATCACATAAAGTACTTTTTCGCTGTCTCCTGTCTCCACTTGATTACATAATCACATAAGGTACTTTTCACTCCTCGTCTCTATCCGATTACATAATCAGACTACACTCGTTTCCACCGATTACATAATCACAATAATACATAAAAATGCAACCCATATTTTAGAACCTACCTCAATACAGACTCTCAATCCAGAAGCTCAATCCAGAATCTCAATCCACATTCCCCCCAAGCTCAATTCAATTCCTTCCGTTCTTATCACGTAGCCACGCGTTGTTTTCCTCCTGCATATTACCCAGGAGAAATTATGGTTTCCAGATCCAGATCAAGAGCTTCCTACGCTATAACCGCATGAACTTTCTTTCCAGTGCCATCTCGTCATTGACGGGGTCTTCTATCCCTTATACTTTCAAAGACAAGATCGTCGATCCACAAAATGGCCATTATCCGGCGTCTCATTCTGTATGGACTATCTACAATGGCACAAATCCAAAGACAGATTCTCCAGTTACCATATTTGAATTTGATTTGAAGAATCCCGCCACAGCAAAGTACGAGCCTTTGGCCCGAAACTGCTTCAAGAAGCTGAAGCTCGTCAAATTCCCCGGCATCGTCTCTATTGTCGATTTTTTCGACTCTGACTCCTACCTCTACATAGTGACGGAGCCCGTGACGCCGTTGTGTGTTTATTTGGCTCAACACCATCCGTCTAGGATCTCTGAGGAGGCCAAAATATACGGCATTTACAGCGTCGCCCATGCTTTGCTGTTTATTAACCTGAAGGCTCTGTCCGTGCACGGGAAATTGGATTTGGCCACGTCAGTGTTTGTGAATGCCCAAGGGGAGTGGAAGCTCTTTGGTTTTGAGCTTTTGACTTCTACTGTGTCTGATCCGGACCAGCCTATCTACCGCTACTCCTCAGCTCTTCCGTCTTTTCGTGAGAATTGCCCCGACGAGGTACTTACCTCGGGGACTGACGCCATCCGCCAAGCTCCTGTCAAATTTGACTCCTACAAGCTTGGTGTCTTTATTTATCTTGTTCTCACCTCCTCCGACTTTCTGTCCCCTGTGACGGTGGAACAATCGCAGGTTGTTGCTGGAAGCTCGAAAGTCCCTCGTCCATTGGTCCAACCGCTAAAGAGACTAGTCAGCGCAAAGCCCAACTTGAGAACAACCGCTGAGCGTTTCTTACAGGAATCTGATGGGTTCTTCCACGGCAACAGATTAATCTCGTTCAATGGACTTCTCCAGGAGATGAAGTTCCAGAACAGTCTGGAGAAATTGGCCTTCTTCAAGAATGAGGTCTCTCAGTATATCGACGCTGAATTTCCTCCAGGATACTTGGACAATAAGCTTCTTCCTGAGATAATCGACCAGCTTAATCCCTTGATCAACAATAAACCCCCATCCAACTTGCTGCCTGAGCAACTACACCAGCGACAAGAAACGATCCCGGTGCTTCTTAATTTTATATTCAAGTTGGGGGTGAGCTTACTGGCGGCAGATTTCACGAGGAGAATCAAGCCCGTGTTATTCCAGGCCTTTTCTTTACCAGACCGTGCAGTGAGGTTGACCCTCTTGAACTACTTACCCCAGTACGCTCAGCACTTGAGCGAGTCGGAGGTCCAGAGTAAGATTTTCTACAATTTGGTCACTGGTTTCCAGGACACAAACTTTATGATTCGTGAAACCACACTTACCTCCTTCACCGCTGTCATCGACAAAGTAAGCGTCAAGCAGGTGAACCAGGACCTCTTGAAATCGCTTGCAAAGCTGCAAATGGACCCCAAACCGTCCATTAGAACCAACACGTTGATTTTGATTATCAAAGTATCGGGGAAAATTTACGCAAACTCAAAGAATAGCGTCATCATCACTGCACTCGCAAAGTCCTTGAGAGACACTTTCACTCCTTGCAAGATGACAGCACTCTCCGGGTTTGAATCACTCATTGATGAGTTTTCTCTTGAGGAGATCTGCAGCAAGATCTTGGGCCACTTAGCCATTGCACTTATGGACCCAAAATCCGGGAAAGTGAGAAATGAAGCAAAAAGAGTGTTCCAGTTGTATCTCAGTACCGTGGAGAAGCATGCTGCAGGGTTGCCGAGCGGCGAAGAGGACGAGGATGCAGAGGAAAAGGAGTTTTTCAAAAACAATGCCCCATCAGCTCCGTCGGATGATGGACCTGTGATTGGCGAAGAAGAAGATAAATCCAGTTCCGGTGCACTTTCTTTCGGTTGGAACGTTATGAACAAACTCGTGTCGTCTTCTGCAGTGGACGGTGATCTTAATAAGTCATTTAACTGCTCTACACCAGATTTGACTAGAGTGACTACGCCTCAAGTTCAAGCGGCCAACGTAAACAAATTCGAGGAGTCTTTTGCAAAATTGGATGTTGAGGATGGCGATGATGACGGATGGGGAGCAGCAGACGATGTTGAATTTGAAGAAGCTGCTCCTAAAGCTCTGGCAAAATCTAGGATTGTCAATAAGCCAGTTGCACCAACAGGCCAAAGACTGAACGGACTTAAGCTAGGGTCAGCCAATAAGCCCAAAAATAAGGCACCAGGGTCTTCTTTGAAACTTGATCTCTCTGTTGACGATGATGACTCGTGGGGCGGTGACTGGTAGAATAGACTACAGAAATCAACATTACCTAATAGGCTGCAAACGGGGATCACCCCACTTTTCCGAGACCCGTACACCATGGCAAACATAGTAAATTGTAAGTACAACACCGACGCGGACTTGACAGGAAAAACAATAGACTATGGCATACACTAAAAGAATTCTTGCTGGAGCAATTTTGCTAGCGCTAGCTCTTGCAGATGATGAAATGAATATGGATATGGACGAAAAAGTGGAATTCCATCCCAAAAACGCCATGTCCAAATCGTTCCACTGGATTTTCACTCTTGCCATTCTCTTGGTTCTCAATTCGGTGGCGTCAGTGCTAGCGTTTGCCGAAGTGTTCCATCTCGGCTCCGTGCTCCAAATAGGTGCATTGATATATTCTGCCGTGGAGTCGCTCTTCTTGCATTTCCCTGACAATGTCGACAACCACGAAAATAGAACGTCCAAGGGTACAAGCTGGTTCTTGACGTGGGAGTTGGCAGCAACAGTTTTCCTTGGAACATTGATCAACGGGTCTAACGTGGTGGTCAATCGGTTCTGGCCTCACGCAGCAGCATCGTTCTCCGAGTCTTCCAGGCACGTGCGCCGGGCGTACAAGACGTTATCGTTGATGTGTGTATTGACAGGATGGGTGCGTGTTTGCATGGCTCCAGTGGCGTTGTTCGGATTCTGCTATGGCGTATCTACAGGCCAGTGCATTGCACACGGCATCATGGGGTCGTCGTTTATCTTGTACGGTTTCGTGCTCACGTGGGTGCTCACGGTGCCTTGGATCAGGAACCACCAGCGTCTCAGCGGTAACCCGAACGTCAAAAGCCAGGAGTTCTACGACTCCACTATCATGTGTTTGTGGGGAATCATCAACACCTTCACCGAGCACCGGTGGGGCCGTGAGGACTGGAACCACGGTGACTACCAGCACACATCCATGGGTATAATCTGGTGGTGTGGTGGGCTCCTTGGCATGTGGTTGAGCCGGAAGAACAATACACGTTCGGTGATCCCAGCATTGCTTCTCATCTATACCGGATGGGCTATGTCGGAGCATTCGCAACATTTAGTGATTTCCACAAAAGTGCATGCTCTATTTGGCATGGTGCTTATGACTGGCGGGCTCTCGAGGATCATCGAAATCACGTTTTTGCTCCGTGATGCCGCTTGCAGTGATTCAGGCAAGATCCTCACGTTCCAGCACATTCCTCCGTTATCGCTTGTGCTCTCCGGAGTGTTGTTCATGTCCGCTAACGAAGAGCAGCTCCATCTCGTCCACGATTTGGGCGCAGACCATTCATCGTACATCTTGACCGTATCGGGAGCTGGGTTTGTTATCTACCTCTGGATGCAATTGTTGCTTGCTCTTTACTTGCGGCTCGTCGGCTACGATGAGAATGGAGAACTCAAGTCTCTTTCTGGATACGCCAATATTGCCACCGACGAGGACAACTTTGAGTTGGACGACCTCTCTGATACTGAAGAATCCCGTCTTCCTGCATAAAACAATGTGTACATAGACCTGTCAAGACCGTATCATACACCCGTGCACCTTTATCGCACACCCGTGCACCATATCATCGATAAATGACAAATCCATCTCGCGCCGTTTTCTCTACTCCACACTATTTCTTCTTTATGAGTGCCATTCTATCAGCAGACGATCTAAACGATTTTATATCGCCAGGCGTCGCCTGCATTAAGCCCGTTGAGAATCACAACGAAACAGAGTCCGCGGGCGAGGTTGATATCCAGATGGACGAAAATGGCAAACCACTTGAAATATCCAAAATCGATGGTCGTGTTTCCACGTTATCGCCAGCTCAAATATCCTTGGCCGACTGCTTAGCATGTTCTGGCTGCATCACTTCTGCAGAGGAGGTGCTTGTGGCGCAGCATTCTCATGACCAGCTCATAAAAGCTCTAGAGAACCGTGGCGACAAGGTATTTGTTGCCAGCATTTCACACCAGTCCAGAGCCTCCTTTGCACATGCTTTCGGTTATCCTATCGCCGAAATGGACACGCTTCTAGCCCACTTGCTCCAGAATCAGATGGGCTTCAAGTACATTGTGGGCACGGCTTTGGGACGGAAACTCTCCCTTCTCCAGGAGGCCCAGACTCTATTTGCCAGAAAGTCCTCGGAGGAGAATTCCCGGGCCGGCCCGGTTCTCCTGTCGATTTGCCCCGGCTGGGTTCTCTATGCGGAGAAGACCCATCCTCACGTTCTTCCGCTATTGTCAACGACAAAGTCCCCGCAGCAGGTCACAGGATGCCTTCTTAAGACGGTGGTGTCACAGGAACTTGGTATTCCACGTGACCGCATCTACCACTTGGCTATCATGCCATGCTTTGACAAAAAGCTAGAGAGTGCCCGTCCTGAGCAGACTCCTCTTGAGGACACCGCTCCCGACGTGGACTGCGTGTTAACCGCAAAAGAAGTGATCAACTTGCTTGAGCAGTCTCAGTACCTGCTTGTACCAAGCAACGCGACGAAGATCATCCAGCTTTCAGGGAACATTTACAAGAATGCCTGTCCTCCTCTGTGGCCCTTTAAGGAGCTTTCGTGGGCGAACGACTCGGGGTCTCAATCGGGAGGCTATGCATACAACTACTTGATGCTTACCAAGAACCATCTTAATGCGCTGGATCCACAGCAATATCCAGAGGAAGCGTTTTCTGTAAAGACCATCGAGGGCAAGAACTCAGACATTTACGAGATGAGACTTATGTGTGGCGATGCCAAGATCGCTTCTGCCGCTGTGGTCAATGGATTTAAGAACATTCAGAACTTGGTGAGAAAGTTGAAGCCGTCCCCTGGCGGAGCACGGACCACGAAAACTAACCCGCTTGCGGCCAGAAGACGGGCAAGGACCGGCGGAAAAGAGTCATCTAGTGGAGCTTCTATGGAAACGGTAGACGCGTCAAAGTGTGATTACGTGGAGGTGATGGCGTGTCCCAACGGATGCATCAATGGCGGAGGACAGATCTCCAAAACACAAGAGTGTTCAGAGAAGGAGTGGCTTTCGCAGGTGAAGGATATATACTCCAGTATCGGGACATTAGATCTCACGAGCTCGGACGATAAAAAACTCGCAGAGGAGCTCGCCTCGTGGACAGACTCTTTCTGCGACGACAACCATGTTCCTCACGAGCGGTTATTTGCCACTCATTTCAGCGAGGTAGAGAAACCTACAGATGCAAATTCCATTCTTCTTGGAGCCAAGTGGTGAATTGCGAGGGTTATTTATTTGCATTTACAACAAGTTTGTAAGTTTGATGTAGATGGGGTTGATGAGGTACAGTAGGTGCGCGACAAGTGTGGGAGAAATAGACCGCGCACGTCATTGCAGTCAGCAACAACAACGAGCCATGTATGGAGACATTGCCAATAAGTTGATTCTAGATGCCAAGCGGTCGTCGAACTTATCAGAACTACCGCTATATCAGCAAGATCTTGTGAGGGATATTGTCCAGGAGATTGGGGATCTTAACCGAGATATCGAGTTCCTCCAGGAGCAGCTGGTGACTGAGGAGGGCCAGACGGAAGAACAGCAACGTATCAACAACTGCCACGTTTTTGTGACACATCTCAGTATGAGAAGAAACAAGAGATGCTTGCTTGCGTACCAGAGGCTCCGAGCGGAGAAGATTGACGAGTTTTGCTGGCTCAACGTCGACCCTTTGACTCTGCAAAGCAGCCAGAACCAGTACAATCGAGGCGCCAGCAGGGCACTCAGCTCGGGCAGCACGACCAATCTAATCATGGAGAATCTCTCGCACGCTGAGCAGGAGTACTATAGACAATACCAGGGGCTCATCTTGGACTTCAAATCGTCATTTGGAGATATTGACTTATCTGGGGATCTCCAACCACCCACAGACATATTCATTGATGTTCGAGTGCTTAAAGATGGAGGGGAGGTTCAGACGGAGTATGGAGTGTTCAATTTGATTAAGGACTCGCAGTTTTTTGTACGGAAGTCAGATGTGGAGCGGCTCATCCAGCAGGGATATTTGGAGGAAATATAAGGACATAACTGAATGGATGTAGGGATAGATCGATGTAGGCAAGTAGATTAGGCGTTGTCGGGAACTTCATGGTCCATTTTGGCGATTTCTTGTTTAAGCTTGGCTGAGCCTAAGGTGGTATGGTTACGTTCCACACTGATAGGGAGGATCATGACGCGTTCGTCGTTCTTGTCGAAAACTCCGATATTTTCATCCATAATCTTGACTTCCTTACGAAGACCAACGGCGATACTGCCTAGCAGCGAGTAAACATTGCGGGTCTTTTCGATAAACTGTTCCTTTGTTGTGTGCAATTCCACCGCCTCGTGAGTGTTGGGTTCAATATAAGTAGTGAAAAGATCGCCTAGATTATCCAAAAGGTTGACGATATTGGAATCTATAGCATCTAAAGCTTCCAAGCGGGACTGGATGAAACTGTGGTTTTCTTCGTTGTTGGCCATAGTTGGTTGTTGAAGATTCGCACAAGAACCACCTATAGTGCGCACTCTACTACCAGTCTGCTACTACCAGTCTGCTACTAAGTCTATAAATGGGCATCCAGTTAGGACTCTCGAGAGTGACCAGACTCTTGGCACATCTCGGATCACCTCATAAAGCATACAAATCTGTTCACGTGGCGGGAACCAATGGAAAAGGATCCACGATTGCCTTTCTTTCATCCATACTTACTGAGGCCGCCATCACCAACGGACGCTTCACTTCCCCACACATGCTCCTGTACAATGACTGCATTACTATCAACAACAAGACGTACCCAATGGACAAGTTCGAGCAGGTGAAACTGCTTGTGGAGGCCCAGAATGCCGCCCATGGCGTTGGGTGTACTGAGTTTGAGATGCTAACATGCGCAGCTTTCAAAATCTTCCAAATGGAGCAGGTTCTGCTAGCGCTTATCGAGGTGGGGCTCGGTGGAGCCAGTGATGCCACCAATGTTCTTGAGCCTTTGGGGAGTGACGGAACTAAAGAAGGGGGCGTGGTGGTGAGTGCTATCACCAAGATTGGCATTGATCACGAGAGTTTCCTTGGAACCACCATCGGCGAGATTGCTGGTGTCAAAGCAGGAATTATCAAGCGGAAGACACCGTGTGTGGTGGATGGAACCAACCTACCAGAAGCGGTGGATGCTATAAAGAAGGCTGGTGGTGAACAGGAAGCCCCGGTCCAGTTTGTGCATAGTAACGAGCACATACAAGAACTTCTACGAAAATCTCTGCTTCGTGGAGCATACCAGGGAGAAAATCTTGCAGTTGCGTTGGGAGTTCTTGATGTTCTCTCCAACGGACACATTGACCGCATCGCACCAGAAACGGTGGAACGCGGGGTCGCCAGGACGTTATGGCCGGGACGACTCCAGCAAGTTAAAGATGCAGAAAGCGGGGTTGAGTTTCTTCTTGATGGTGCTCACAACGAAAGTGCAGCAATAGAGTTGGGTCGATATCTTTTGTCACTTAATTCCCATAGTAACGGCACCGTTTTCGTTGTGGCGGTTACGCGGGGCAAGTCTATAGCGAAGCTTCTTAAACACATTACTGTGCGCGAACGCGATACGATTATTCCGGCCACGTTTGTTCCCCCGCGGGAGATGCCATGGATAGAAAGTTACCTGGAGGCAGAAATTGCTAGTGTTGCTCGAGAGTACGTGAATGATGTGCGGGAGGCACCAAGCGGAGGGATTTCCGATATTTTGCCATTTTTGCGCCAAATGCGTCATGACTCGGATTCCAGACCCTGTGTTGTGTGCGGCAGCTTATATTTATGCTCTAACGTTCTCAACGGTATTGCTCGCACGCGAACTTGCTACACTGACCAGTGAAGAATCGACTGCTGAATATTGATCATTGAAGAATTGACTGCTGAATATTGATCATTGAATTGACAACATGGTATCGGATCTCGAGAAAAAACGCAGAGAAAATATCAAGCGTAACCAGGATCTCCTCAAACAATTGAATCTCGAGGATATCAAGAACAACATCGCTAAAGATGTACGCGTCAAGAAGGAAAAGACCAGCCAACCCCGAAAAAAACCCAAGACGGAACCCCTGGTGCCTACACGGCGGTCTCGGAGATTACAATCGCCACAAGAATGGCTGGAGGAAGATCGTCGGAAACACGAGCAAGAGGAGCAAGAACGCGTTCGCCAGGAAAAGTTGATAGAGCTCCGCAAGATGAAGCTTATGGGTGATTTTTCCATTCGTGATCTTCTTTCTGATGTAAGTCTGGGCCAGCTCAAGAATGAGCTGAAGATATTGGATGGGCCGAAGCAGGAGCTGAAACCAAGAACCAGGAGCCGAAGAGGTAAGAACGTCGAGAATGCAAACGAGGAAAACAATGCCAAGGAGGAAAAGAAGGTCAAGGAGGAGGACGAAGTGGAGGAAGTCGAGGATGCTATTGACGAGACTGATTTGAGAAACGTGAAGATCCTTCAGAGTCTTGGTGAACGGTTCTCTGCTGGGGACTTCTACGACGACATCAGGGAAAAAGAGCAGAACGAACCCTCTGACTTGAAAAAAGTCCGTGATGAGTTTGAAAACAAAAAGATGTACACTAAAGTACCACCACCAGCCATCAAGGCCACCAATCAGAGAATCTCCTCTTTGCATTTCCACCCATCCGAGAAGGACCGTCTTGTTATCGCTGGTGACACTTCTGGATTCTTAGGGCTATGGACTGTGGATGCACAGCCTGATGACGACGATAATTCTCCCGTGATCACCTTCGTTAAACCCCACGGAAGAATGGTCTCCAAGATCTTGCACAATCCGACCAACCCAGAACATATCGTCACCAGCTCTTACGACGGGTCTATCCGTACGCTTGATATCAACAAACAGAAATCGTCGGAGGTTTTGCACATCGACGATAACGACGTGACCCCTTGGATCACCGACTGCAACATCCTGGCCGCACACCCAAACTGGCTCCATTTGGTCACCACCGACGGTCTCCTCTATCTGCACGATATCCGCACGCAATTCAAGGGCCTCAAGCCAGCAGAACTTCTCCGGTTACACGATAAGAAGATTCTGGCTCTTACGGTGAACCCTAACCGTCACTACCAGATTGCCACTTCATCATTGGACCGAACACTTCGTGTATGGGACCTTCGCAACATCTCCAAGTCGAATTCCGTCTCCACTGTTGATACGAGAAAGTCTCCTCATTTGTATGGAGCATACGAGTCTCGGTTGTCTGTATCTACTGTGGACTGGAACAAGAACGACCATTTGGTGTGCAACGGTTACGACGATACCATTCGTGTTTTCGACTTGAGTGGAAGCGAACGGCGCAATTCAGCCATTTCGACGTGGTCAGACAAGTACAGACCAGGTGGGAGCAAGAAAGCCACCGACAAAACCCCTCCTGGCGGTATAGACCCTACCACCACGATCAAACATAATTGTCAGTCAGGAAGATGGGTTTCTGTGTTGAAAGCACGGTGGCAGAAGGACCCGGCGGACGGATTCCAGAAGTTTGCCATTGCTAACATGAGACGGAGTCTTGATGTCTACGACGAGAACGGGGAGATTGTAGCTCGTCTTGCTGATGAAAAGAACCTTACATCTGTTCCAGCGGTGCTTTCGTGGCACCCAACACAGAACTGGATTGTCGGCGGCACCTCCAGTGGACGGCTTGCCCTTTTTGAATAGGGGATTGAGGATCTAAAGATTGCAACATGAGATAATTAATGAAAAATACAGTACATTCGATTTATTAGTGTATATCACGCAACTACATTTAAGCAGAAGCGGTCATGACTTGCCAGACTCTGATGACATTGTCGGTGTAACCGGCAAACAAGTTCTGGCCGTCAGCAGACCAAGCCAAAGAGATGGCCTCTGGGTCCTTAGCCTTGGCGGAAACGGTGAACTCAGGCTTCAACTCGTCCAACAAGGTTCTCTCTTGCAAGTTGAAGATCTTGATGCCAGAAGAGGTGGCAGCGGCCAACCAGTATCTGTTTGGAGAGAAGGCCAAAGCGTGAACCTCAGAGGCAGCGTTCAAGGTGTAGAGAGTGTCGTTGGAGTTCAAGTCCCACAAGATGATGACACCGTCCTTACCAGCGGAAGCGTTCAAGGATCCGTCAGGAGAGATGGTGATGCAGGAGACGTAACCGGTGTGACCGATGAAGTCAGCGTTAAGCTTGTAGTCGTTCAAGTTCCAGGACTGTTTTGTTAGTAAGAGAGTTCGATACTATGTGGTCTTGCAAGATCAGAGATCTTGGTGATTTAAATAAGTCTCATTCGGGCGAACCCGTCTGAAGTAGCAAATATAGAAACATCATATCTTGCAGGCCAAAAGAAGAGAATATAGAGCTCAGAAGAGCAGGCAAAAAACATACCTTGACAGTCTTGTCCCAAGAAGCAGAGATAACAGTAGAAGACTGCTTCTCATCTGGAGAGAATCTCACAGCAGAGACCCAGTCAGAGTGACCGGTCAAAGTGTGCATACACTCACCAATGGTGTTCCAGACCTTGACGGTCTTGTCACGGGAAGCAGAAACAATTTGTCTCAAGTTGGAGGCAATGGAAACAGACAAGACGTCGCCGGTGTGGCCGTCGAATCTCTTGGTGGACTCACCAGTCTCCAAGTCCCACAATCTCAAGGTCTTGTCCCAAGAGCCGGACAAAGCGTAAGCACCGTCAGCGGAGATGGTAACGTCTTGGACAATGTGGTTGTGGCCAATGAAGGACTTCTTTGGCACACCGTATTGGCTGTCCTCACCGCCGGTCAACTTCCAGGCAATCAAGGACTTGTCTCTAGAACCAGACAACAACAAGTCTGGCTTAGTAGCCGTGGTGGCAAGGGATGTAACCCAGCCGTTGTGGCCCTCGAGGGTGCCTCTCAAAACCAAAACTTCCTGATCAGCCATTGTGATTGAGTATATGTGATTGACGAGATAGAAAAGAAACTGGCACTGGTGAAAATTTTTGTCCCTGCGCGCCGCAGGCCAGCCTGGGGAAAAAAAAAAAAAAATACAGATGAACCCCACGTGACATATCTCCCGCACTGCTCCATGCTCATATATACGCCGTATCCGGTCTCGGAAATACTCATTTTCCAAGTGACTGCTTTTACCGAGCTATATGTAGGTATACCGTAACGGTATTGACCTATACAAAGCACAAATTTCCAAAGATTTAAGTATGGATTAACTCAGCAATGGAATCTCCGCTAGAATACCAACTATGGAATATCTCAAGTAAACAAAAGACCGTTGCTTCTACACTACTCTATTGTTATCTATCAATATCACTTCTGATCTTAACTTCGGGTACTGCATATTGTATTTAATCTACGAAGATGGATCCATACTCCTACACATTACAAGTTTAGTATGAAATATTATAGATCATATAATATAGTTTAAGCAAGTATAGTATAAGCATTAGTATAAGCAATAGTATAAGCAATAGTATAAGCAATAGTATAGAAGAATATTTAGTACATCAGGGTATAGTGCATTTATGTATTCCTGATTATGTAATCTTTCCATTAGGAATGCACTACAATAGTAAACTACATAGTGTAGTACTGGTACTATGTCACTTGATCTTGGTATTTTTTTTCAAATTTTGAGAGTATCTTATTATTATAGTATATTGTATTTTAGAATACTACTAGTGGTACAGTACTATTTAGTGGTACAGTACTACAGTACTATTTAGTGGTACAGTATTGCAGTACTATATAGTGGTAGAGTGCTACATAATATACAATGTTAGGTTACAACAGATAAGTAAAATCGACTAAGCTAGAATATATGATATTGTAAATTTCAAAACGTGAAGTGTAAAATTACTCACATACTACCACCATTTTTACTGTTGCAAAAGCACCGATTACGTAATCCTATCCAGTTCGATTACGTAATCTATATATATCAAACAGCCAACTTGTTGCAAATCCTGTATAGACTCATGCAAAGATGCACATATACTCTATTCATTGGCAACCCAGAATGATAATAAAGGCGGGATTTGAATTGTGTTTATACAGTATTTTCGGTTATCCTGGTTTCAAAGCAAACATGACTCTAATGTAGAATTCAAGAACTATATCTGTTGACGATTTGAGCAACTTCTAGCATTAGAATTACGAAGTAAACCAGGAATACATCACATAATAAAATAAGTAATGAAATTATCAAAATTAAGTAATGAAAATGGAAAATAATTACTCGACTTTTTACCAACATTAATATTGCATCATATAGTGGTAATTGCTACTCCTCATGTACTTACTCTTTTATTGATTATCATACTTATATTATACACTATTATACTCAATACTATCATTATGTATATGGAGTAATTTATTATGTTTAATTATTATAGTTCCACATTATACCATACCATACCACATATCAAACTAAAGTATCAATAAAGTACCATATACCACGATATTCTTCAGTCCTACACCAGACTGTACAGTACACCATACCCATAAACCATAACACCTCTGGTACTGCATATTACAATACCAACCATTGGTACCGTACTATAGTACTTCGGTACTAATGCCCTATAATAACTGTATTTCAACAGTGTATATGTATACTATATTAAGTAACAAAAGTGCATTTATATAGTATAATATGGTCTAATTTATAATATTTTCGGTTTATCTATGTCCATGTCTATGTACCCAGTGTGTATGCACTCCTGTGGGGCAGTTCAGTAAACACGATCCATATTTAACCATATGGCCGACAACATCGTGATTCTCAGCGGAGGCACTGCTACCAATGAACTCGTGCTGGTGTTCGAGTCTCTAGCTGCAAAAGTTACTTACGCACTTCCTATTTCCGATAATGGCGGCTCTACCTCTGAGATCATCCGTGTTATTGGCGGGCCAGCCATTGGTGATATTCGGTCTCGACTTACCCGGTTGATTCCTCCACAGAACGAATGTCTTCATCGGTTTTTAAGCTACAGACTTAGTGAGCAACCCTCTGTGGCGAAGCAGGAATGGAATGAAATCATCGAGGGCACTCATCCATTGTGGCGTGGTATAGATAGCGCCACCAAGGAGATTCTCCGGTCTTTCTTGATCCATGTTCATATGGAGCTACTCAAACGGTCCAAGTTCTTCTCCAGCCACCACACAAACAAGAAATTCCGCTACGAGTTGGCTAACATGGGCAATTTGTTTCTTACAGGCATTCGTCTCTTTATAGGGTCGGTGGATTCGGCCATTGAGCTCTTTAAAAAGATCACCGGCATCTCCGACCTGGTGGAGGTTCTTCCTTGCATCAACACCAACTTCAGCTACCATATTGGAGCCCTTCTCGCCAATGGACTTATCATTACTGGCCAGAGCCAGATCTCCCATCCTTCTGAGCCTGACGTTTATCCTCCACCCATCAACAAGACCAGACCACCTACACCCGCTCCGCCAGAAGGAGACTCGGCTCCTTCTGACTACTTCGGCAGCCTTCAAATCAACGACCGCTCCGACCTGCTCTCGGTGGACTCGGCACTCTCCTCAGATGAGGACCTGGGCAATATCCCACAGTATACTCATCCAGAGCTCAAGAAGTCACAGTTGCACTTCCAGAAAACAGAAAACATCGAGCCACTTCTATCTCCTATCAGACGAATCTTCTACATCTCCCCCCAGGGCCAGGAGATTTGCCCGGTGGCACTGGCTCGTGTTATCTCCAGCATAAGCTCCGCATCTACCCTCATTTACTCCATTGGTTCTCTCATGACTAGTATTGTTCCTATAATCGTGCTCAAGGGCATCGGCAAGGCCATAGCTCATGACTTTGCCCCGGGCAAGAAACGCATTCTTCTCCTCAACGGATGCGAGGACCGCGAGACTTTCGGTATGTCTGCCACCGACTATATCGACACCATCGTGAAACTGGCCCATTACTCCTTGCAGAGCTCCAACGTGGACACCACTAACCTCAAATGGTGCAACTTCGTCACCCATCTCTTCTATATGCAGGATTCCAAGATTTCAGTTGACCGGGGTTTTCTTGAAGACACCAACATCAAGTGTGTGGAGGTGAAGCGTGCTGCTGATGGCTCGGACAAGTATGATTTGGCTGATCTCCACGAGAAGTTGCATGCCGTGGTGTCTGCCAGTGGCACCAATACTTGAAACTGCTGGAAGTGTTCAAAAACTGCTCTAAGTACTTTCTTGCGGTATCAATCCACTAAGTGTCTATCCACTGGCCTAGTACCACATCTTGATCAACTCCTCCGAAACTGCCGACGGCGTCAAAACACCCAAATCGGTGATGAGCGCAGTGATGAACTCGTGAGGAGTAAAGTCGATAGACTGGGTCTTAAGTACACCCTCTACCGTTTCGGTTTCGGACTCCTGCTCCTCAAGCACAGAGGCAATTTCACGAGGCAAGTCATTTGGGGCCAAAGGAAAGAGTCTCACGAACTTGTGGGATTCAGTCACCACGTACACGGGTTTGTTGTTTGCCTTGGCCAAGCAGCAGATCTGGTAGGAACCGATATGGTTGATGATACCACCGCTCTCGGCCACGCCTTCAGCACCAATAAAGATCTTGTCCACTTTATGGAGCGCATATCCAACGGCATTATCCACAATGACTTCCACTGGGATATCTGCCTCTTTCAAAAGACGGGCCATATGGAAACCTTGACCGGTTGGTCGTGACTCCGTGACTATCACCTTGAACCGCAAGAGCTTGTCTTCTTTGGCCTTCTTCAAGAGCTGGTAAACCACACGCGAAAATGAGTGCACCAAGATGGTGTCGTCGTCCTTGATGAAGGGAACACCAAACTCGGCGGACTTTTCTCTGGACTCTTTGGCTCTTTGAACAAAGAGCTCGCCGTTCTCCACGAGGTTCTTCTTGCACGACTCCCAATCGGAATATAGGTCAGTGTTTCTAAGAACAAAGTTCATGAATAAGTCACATCCGGCCGAAAGGGAGATGGCGTTGGAAATGGACAGTTTGAGTGTGTCAGTGTTGGTTTTGACCAAGTTGATCAATTCGTATGATGTGGATGGTTGTTTCACCCGTAGCATGGTAACGAGCGACTCAATAGCCGCAATGGGCATAGTCATGTCTCTATCATCTTCCAAAAACTTAAGGTATGTTTGTTTGATGTCGAAATCTGCGCTTGTCATTGTGGAGATGAAATCACTCAAGATGGTCTTCAAGTTCATGAGGAAAAACTCCTGCATACTGAAAACACAATTTGCCTACTGCTGTGATGTATGGACCGGATTTTGTGAAATTGTGTTTTTATGGTTTTTCATTTCTCTTATGATTTATGGATTTGTGCCTTTTCTTCGTTTATTTGTATTTATTTTGGCTTATTTATTTTGGCTTATTTATTTTTTGGGGTTTTATATTTTTTGGTTCATTTTTACTTTCTTGTCATTCTCTCCATCACGTCTCACTACTCTCGATTCTTTATTCCACAAACCATAACCAAAAACAAACCATAGCCAAAAACATAACAAAACAAAAAAATATAATTTCACCTTCAAATCCTTAAACCGTTCTCTATACCTCTCATCTCATTTCCTTATATCATTCTTATCATACCCTTACTCCACCCTGCTTCTTTCAATCTTCAATCAACCTGCATATAACACACGGTTATCAGCGCCACTAGATCAACTTAGACTCCACATTCAAAAGCAAGATCCACGCCAGTGGACAAATTCCTATGCCCACTGATCCTTCACAACTTTCCATTGAGGAACTTGGCATAATTGCTGCTGATCTCAGCGGCTCTCTTGCCTCGTCTTCCAATAAACTTGCCCCGCTTTTACGTTTCCACATTTCCCTTCTTGAGCTTTTCAAGTACGAATCCAAACGCTACGATGCCTTGGGCTACTGTGACTTCTCCATAGCTTATGTGGCTCATTCTGCAAACTTGCTACTTGCCCGTTCTTCTGTGAAATATGCCACTCACGATACAAAACCTCTTCTTACTCAGGTGCTTACTCAGCTTAAGAACAACGAGCCCAAGTACTTAATAATGAAGGAGAATCTTGCGTCGAAACGGCTGGCCGAAACGGCGACTCCTGATCCGCTTGCTCTGCGATTTGCAAATTTGAAGCTTGGCTTGTCTGAGCCTTCTTCTTCTGTCTTTGACGGTTTCCGTTACTCCGACTCGATCTCCGTGTACGAATTGAACCACTTGATCCGCTCGAATCCAATCGACGTGCTTCTTATCGACTTTAGATCACAGAAGGAGTTCAATTATAGTCACATCAACTTCCTGAGTGTTGTCAACGTACTGCCATCTGTGGTGGCTGCAACTTACGCCAAACACAAGAACCCTTGCGATACCGACTTGGTTGACGAATTGAAGGGAACTTTATCAACCAAAGATCTCGATATGCTCTCTAACAGACAAAAATACCGCCTCATCGTCGTCTACAACCTCCGCTTTGGCACCATCGCCACCGATAAGTTCAAATCCTTAGAGTACCTGCTTCTTAAGAACGACTCCAAGGATATCCCGTCTTCCAATCCGTTCCAGCAACTCTTGCATCTTATTATGTTCGAGACAAAGTACCTCAGCTCCAGACCACAGCAGTTTCCTGTCTATCTTAATGGCGGAATGGAGAGGTGGTACAGTGCCTTTGGCGAGGGTTCTCTTACACGGCAGCTACCATCTTCATCACCTAGTCTGTCTATTCGGCAAAATATCGACTCAACGGCCACCTCCATCACCCCACAAAAGAAGTCCCAATATCTTACTAGTTTCGGTGACTATTTTGCTAGTGCAAAGACCACTCCACCAAACGACCCAAGACCAACGCTTCCAAGCGACTCTGCATATTCGTCGTCTAGTCACCGCCTGTCCATAAATGTTCACGAGTTTGCACCTGTGAGAACCTCGTCAACTCCATCTTCTGCAAACAACTACGCAAAACTGTTCCTGAATGGTTCTCTGGTTTCCAGCGTGAGTGTTCCAAGAGAAGACCGAAGCTCAGAAAAGTTGCCTTCCAAGAAACCAGAAAATCCTCCAGTGTATTCTTCTCAGAAACCTTCTTTGAAAGAACCTGCACCAAAACCAAAACCACAACCACAACCTACATCACCTGCTCCATCCAACAACTTCTTGGGAAACTTCACTACCGGACTTACAAACCTTGGAAACTCATGCTACATGAATTGTGTACTACAGTGTCTTGGTGCCACGCCGCAACTCACATCGTTCTTTTTCCCCACCCTTTCCTCCACTGGAGACCTCCAAAAACTCCAATCTTATAAGCAGCACATCAACACCAAAAACAGACTCGGCACCAGCGGAGTGTTGACTACGAACTTCGTGAAGCTCCTAGGAAACATGTTCAACAATGTGGGAAAGTACTTTGCTCCACACGATTTCAAGAAGATCATGGGCAACTTTGCATCAGCAGAGCACTTTGCTTCGTTTGACCAACAAGACTGCATCGAGTTCTTGAACTTCATCTTAGACTCGTTACACGAAGATTTGAATCAGCGAGTCATTGAGAATGCCGAGGAGAGAAGTGCTATAATGAACTTGACCCCAGAACAAGAACAGACCAGAGAAGTTCTTCCAGTGCGTCTAGCGTCTACAATCGAATGGGAAAGGTACCTCAAATTGAACTTTTCCATCATCGTGGACTATTTCCAAGGTCAGTACCTTTCCCAGCTCAAGTGTCTTGAGTGTGGCATGACTTCCACCACTTACAACGCTTTTTCCATCTTGTCGTTGCCTATTCCAGAAAAGCTCAACAGCTCCAGCAAAGTGACGTTGGCCCAGTGCTTGGATTTGTTCACCGATACTGAACTTCTAGATGACGACAACAAATGGCATTGCCCCAAATGCCAGAAATTCACCAGACTGACGAAAAAAATCACCATCACCAGACTACCGCGTGTGTTAATTATCCACTTCAAGCGGTTTCTGATGCTGATGACGGGCCAATTCTCCAAACTCGATACATTTATCCATTTCCCCGTTACCGAGACCCTTGATCTCACGTCATATTGGCCGCAAGTGGGAACTTTTGCTACTCCAGGCAACGCAACAATGGACGTAGCACAAGAGCAAAAACTTCTCGAGTCGTTCCCACAGAGAAATCAAAATCCTCCTTTCAAGTACAAATTGTACGGGGTGGTGAATCATTTTGGCAATCTTACGACCGGACACTACACGGCGTATGTCAAGAAATCCAGTGATATCAAGAAACGAAAAGAATGGTGTTACTTTGATGATGCAAAAGTTACGCTAGACTGCAAGCCCGAGCAAGTGATGAACAAGAATGCATACTGTTTATTCTTTCAGCGGGTCTAAGTCTAGTTGAGGAGCACCGTTATGTTCAACACACTCAGTGACCCTTATATTGGGATGACTCCCAACCACGCCTTTGCTCAAACCGGCCCAAAGCCAATCAGCCTTTGACTGAGGTCGAATGTTGATTTCTCCCCTAAATCCATCCACAAAGCTTCGATCGTTGACGGTGATGCTTGTGGTGAAGTTGATGAACTCGTTAAAAATGGCAATGGACGACCAGAACTGCATCTTCCGCAAACAAGCAACAACAAGACTGGTCACTTGACCGCCATTGAAACAGTGCACGTACACTGGGGCGTACTCCTTATGAATCATGATGTTGAGAGCCTCAAGAACTGTGGTGTATCCCATGGGAACACCTCTTTTCTTGCCTTTTCCGGATTGGGCACATTCCAAGTGGATAAGTTGAATTCCTCTTTGAGCGGCAAACTCGTATAGAGCTTTATCTGTTTGTTCTGTGATTGGCTCTGGAGTCAAGGAGATGATTGTTTTGAGATTGAGTCCTTGAAGAAAGGCGAAATTGATTTGTCTTGGGTATCCTCCTCTATATAAATGTGGCTGAATGGAGCTGAAGCGCAACGGTGGAACTAAAGTGTTCGGCTCCGCCATTGCATTGTATACTTGGAAAGATAGAAGTATCAGTTGGTGATTTATGAACACATGACTGCATATACTCCCTCACCAATCTAATCCTCCTTCCATTGCACTATTAGTATTAAGTACACGACAGGCGATGCTTCTCAGTTTCCTTTCTTTTTGATATTATCTGATATTTATGATTATTCGATATGAATCTTTTTTTGATATTTTGATGTTTTTAGATTCTTGCAGGGTCCGTGTTTCCTGCATGAAGAGGGCTTCAACCCAATTTGGGGAGCTTCACATCTTCAACATTATGCTCAAGTACCTCCTCTATAGATAAACGCGGTGGTTTCCCAGGAACAGGAGAACCACCAGCAATGCCACTGCTAAACTTCAAGTAGAAACGATCACCAACTTCACTAAATTTCGCAAGAACATAGTCCAAATCTTCCTTTGTCAATGCTGCACTCACGCATAAACGAACTCTTGATGTGGCAATTGGTGTAGCAGGGTAACCAACAACCACAACAGCAACTTTGAGTTGCAATAACGTCCTGGAAACCGCAGGCATCTTTGCTGGCAAGTACAATAGAAGTGGAATCACGGGAGAATCGTCAGCACCATAAACGATGAAACCGAGTTTTTTCAAACCTAATCTCAAGTAACGAGAGTTGAAGGCGATTCTCTTTAACCGCTCCTCACCTTCACCAGGACTAAGGGAGCCCTCAATG
>JAJMHH010000121.1:0-24886 GCA_030582955.1 Osmozyma tolerans | reverse complement strand
AAAAAAAAAAAAAAAAAAAAAAAAAAAAAAAAAAAAAAAAAAAAAAAAAAAAAAAAGACAAGAAAAGAGGCAGGAAAAGAGGCAGGAAAAGAGGCAGGAAAAAAAATCCAGGGGTTTCTTGCCCTTACTTTGGTTTATCATTTTCCGCGAAGATAAGGATGCAGCATCAATGAATCCTTTGCAGTTTGAACTTCAAGTGGGACACTCCGGCCGTTTTTTTGAGGATGGGTGTGTACATTTGAAGGAGATTTTCCCCGGATTCGCTCCTTTTCACTAGAATTGCTTGATATATGTGGAAACGTTCACTTCTGTTTTTGTAGATGAATCCTGCATTATATTCACGAATGGGTAACATGATTCACTAAATTGGCATTGTGCCTGGTTTCATTAACGAATACCTTCTATTATTCATGACAATAATGTGGGGATTCTATTGAAGTTAAGCATTTCACTAACGGTTCATCTACGGCGTCAAGGAGCATATTTTTCGGCTCACAACAAATTAGGCGGTGTCCTACCGCATGCGTTGCCGCCTTGGCCGATGGTAGTCAGGAACGAAAAAGAAATGCATATAAATATACATATACATACATAAATATCCATAGAGGAAAGGAAATCATATAGATCAGCCAGAAAATATACGTCTAAAACATTTGAGGAGTAACACAGCCTCTGCTGTGTTACTCTGGATTCGTAGCTGCCCAATATATACATATATATATATATACATATATCAGTATAAAATGATATCACATTAACTAGACTAAGCTGAGAAAACATGATTCCTCCGCTTAATCCATACGAACTAAGCTTCGCTTAAATTGTACCTGTTTCGGTGTCGGTGCGAGTTTCACTTTGTACCATGGCTTGTATTGTGTGTTCTCTCCCACGTCATGACCGTTGAGTCGCAGGTGAAACAACTCGCGTGATCTCCACGACAAATCACTAGAGTAAAACTAGACTTATTTCATCTAACCCCTTGCCACTTTGCAGCCGTTCATCATCTTCCGTAAATGTTACCATTTATCCTCTTATATGCCGTCGCGTCCGCTCCGACATTGAAAAATTGTGGCGTCTCCGCTCACCTGCCACGTGCTAATCAGCACGTGCGTTGATAAATTAGTTTTTGTCACTTCTGTCTCTCGACGGCTCCACGGTGATACCACCACCAGTGCCTCAATCCCAATGCCCAACTATTTTGACCTAACACCCAATCACCCGGCATCGTTGATTTGCGAATTGTGTCGTTTGTTCTACGACAACAATTGGGTCACGGGAACCGGCGGCGGAATCTCCATTCGTGATGTTGATGGTCCCAACCCCAACATCGTTTACATTGCTCCGCTGGGCATTCAAAAGGAAAGATTGAAGCCCGCAGAGATGTTCGTGGCCGAGTTACCTGGCAAGATCTTGAGAACTCCAAATGATGAACATGGCGAACAACTCTCGCCAGATTTGGCCAAGGACTTCAAGTACAAGCCTTCCGCTTGTACGCCACTTTTCTTGAGTTGTTACAACATGAGAAACGCAGGAGCTTGTATCCACACGCATTCTCAGAATGCTGTCATGGCAACCTTGATCTTTGAAGATAAGGTTGAGTTCTCCATGAGTCACATAGAGCAGATCAAGGCTTTGCCCCGCTTAGCCACAAACCCAGACACAGGTAAGGTCGAAAAGGTTGGATCCTTGGAGTATTTTGACACAATGGTCCTTCCCATCATCGACAACACTCCTCACGAGGAGGATTTGACTGACACTTTACAGGAAGCAATTAGAAAGTACCCAGGAGCCACTGCCGTTTTGGTGCGTCGACACGGAATCTATGTGTGGGGTGAGAATGTCTGGAAGGCCAAGGTGTACAACGAAGCTATTGATTATTTGCTTGAATTGGCCACCAAAATGCACCAGGCTGGTATACCTCTTGTAAAGGCGACATAGGTAAGATTTATTGGGGGTTGATGTTATAGTAACAAATGCAAAATCTGGGATGTTTGAAGAATCATGAACACGTACAAAGACGAGTTTTCTGAGGAGATGATTCGTCAGAGTGGATTCTTAGTGTCTTTGAGCTCTTGCCCGTTGATGGTTTTCCAGTCTGTGGTATCATTCTCATCAATTTCACCAATACACACGACATTTCCGCCTCGTAGAAGATACACACCAAGAGGAAGAAATTCATTCTCCTCGTCAGGATATATTACCTTTTCAATTGTGTTGGAAATGACGATGTTGGCAGTATTATCGAAACTCTCAAGAACACCTTCGAAAAGACGAGCGTCTGTGGTTAAAACACGAACCTTCTCTAGTTGTTAGTAAGATGTTAATTAGTGTTCTGGGTTTTTGGTACATACTTCCGAGGCTGGGCTTTAGTAGAGACATAGTGAAGATATATGTTTATGATGGTAGAAACAAAGTGTGAGGTGTTGCACGTGATGTAGGTCACCACGACACGCGAGCACGCTATTGAATAAAGAGGCTATTGAATATTATGAAGAAAGAAAAAAAAAATATATATATATATATTCAGATTTTTTATTCATTCAAGAATACAATTGAGAATTGAATTCACTAATGATGGTATTCTAGTAGCATTGCGGTTTATGACTGTTTCGTGTTATACGGCGCAGATCTCGTGAAATCCGAGTGCCCACGGCTATTGTTGGTGTACCAATAGTTACATAACTTGCATTAATCCGAGAATGAAGACGAGGCGAGAAGGGGGCCATTCACGTTACGACAAGGCTTTGCAGGTAAATGACCGTGTTACACTCAAATCGCAACAAAGTCCGAGAACGCATCATCAGAAGAGAAGCTATGAGCGAGGAATACACGTGACAAGAATCACGTGCTCGTTCTCAACTGCCATTTTTCACGCGATGCCAACTATCCTCTGAGAATGAGTCACCGCGAGACTGTCATTTGCCTTTTTTAAAGGCTACGTTAACGGCTTTTTGTGCGGAATCGAAGTTTTTCGGTCTTCTCATCTGCCTCTGCTCACGTAACATGCATACGACCAAGAAATAATTGCATCTATAGTAAGAAACGGAAAAAGAAACCAAAAAAAAAAAAAAAAAAAAAAAAACTAATTTTCATGGTGATTGTCGATCACATAATTAACTTGTAAACTTTTTAACTTTTCCTCCATTCCTTTTTCTTCTCCAACCTTTTACCACTTTCCTTTATTCATCAAGTCTCTCTCGTTGTTTGCTGCATCATCGCCCCTCCATCAATAACTTTTTTTGCAATCGAGGCCTTTCTTTTTGTCAGCCCCACCATAAACATTCTTTGAACAAAAAGAACAAAAAAAAAAAAAAAAAACAGAAAACGATAATGGGCTTCTTAAATAAGGAAGATTCTGCCAGCGTGCAATCTTTCGACCAACAAAATATAGAACAAAGAAATCCTTCAATATGGAGAAACATCAAGGACTCGTTCAAGAAGGCTGAAACCGTCACTGCTGATGACTTCTCCGACAACGAGATTGAAATGGACGATCTTGCTAAGGCAAATCGTCAAGCTGCCAACTCCCAGCTTTCGAGAAAGTTGAAGGACAGACATCTTCAAATGATCGCAATCGGTGGCTCCATCGGTACCGGTCTTTTCGTCGGTACTGGGTCCGCTCTCGGAACCGGAGGTCCCGCGGGTATCATTATAGCATGGGTCATCACCGCCACTGCCATCTTCACCACAATGCAGGGACTCGGTGAATTGAGTACCGCTTTCCCCATCAGTGGTGGTTTCAACATCTATGCAACGAGATTCATCGAGCCAGCCATTGGCTTTGCAGTCGGGTGGAACTACTTCATGCAGTTCTTCGTCCTTTTGCCCTTGGAGTTGGTGGCTGCATCCATTTCTATCAAATACTGGAACAACACGCTAAATCCAGATATCTTTGTTGCCATTTTTTGGGTCACAGTTTTTTTCATCACCATGCTTGGTGTCCGGTGGTATGGTGAAGCCGAGTTTCTCTTTTGCACCATCAAGGTGATCACTGTGATTGGGTTTATCATTCTCGGCATCGTGCTTATCTGCGGAGGCGGACCAAACCATGAGTTTGTCGGAGGAATGTACTGGAGAAACCCAGGCCCCTTTGCCAACGGGTTCAAGGGCGTCTGCTCTGTGTTTGTCACTGCAGCTTTTTCCTTTGGTGGAACAGAAATGATCGGCTTGGGTGCCGCGGAAGCGGCAAACCCGGTGAAGGCCATTCCAAGAGCCATCAAGCAAGTCTTCATCAGAATCTTGATCTTTTATTTCGGCACCATCACCATCATTGCCTGTTTGGTGCCATACAACGACAAGCGTTTGTTGAACGCCTCATCGTCTGCAGACGCTACTGCATCTCCATTCGTCATTGCAATTGTCAACGGTGGCGTTAAAGGATTGCCCTCAGTGATCAACGCCGTCATCTTGATTGCCGTTCTCTCTGTGGGCAATGCTTCCGTCTATGCATGTTCCAGATCGCTTAACTCCCTCGCTGAGCAAGGGATGGCACCAAAATGGACCGGTTATGTAGACAGAGCAGGTCGTCCTTTGGTGGCTATCATCATCACTAACGCATTTGGCTTATTTGCCTTCATTGCAGCATCGGACAAGCAAACTGAAGCTTTCAACTGGTTGTTGTCTTTGAGTGGACTCTCGTCCATTTTCACGTGGATGTCGATCAACATTGCTCATATCCGCTTCAGAGCAGCCGTCAAGGCCCAGAACAGATCCTTGGACGAGATGGCATTTATTTCTCGTCTTGGTCCTTGGGGATCGTGGTACGGTTTCACAATTAACTGTTTGGTGTTGGCAGCCCAATTTTGGATAGCACTTTTCCCAATTAAGGCCAAGCCTGATGCTTCCGCTTTCTTCCAAGCTTATCTTGGTGCTCCTGTTGTCATTGTCAGTTGGCTCGGGTACAAGCTCTGGAAGAAGGACTGGAAAATTGTGATTCCTGCGCAAGACATAGATATTGACTCTGGTCGTGCAGTCGTTGACTGGGATCTTGTGAGGCAGGAAGAAGAGGAAGAGCAGGCACAAAAGGCCAGTTTGGGCTGGATGCGCCGTGCATTATCATGGATCTTTTAAGCCCAAAGATTGGCTCTCGCTTTCTTTTTATATGCAATGAATGTACGCTTGGAACACCCCTATTAATGAATGAAATTTTGCATAAATACACTACAAATTCATTTTCCAATACTATAGTTGCCTTCTCTTTTTCTATATGAGTATAGTTAATCCACTTTAAAGAATCTTTTTTTTTTTTTTTGATAGCCTGTGCCTGCAAGCAGTTTTGTGCCCTGCGCGGATATGAACCTAACAGAGAAGGTGGTAGATTCTCTTGTAGAATGGCTTGGCGGCAATGTAAGCCTTCTCCTCGGCAATTTCTTGCTTCAAAAGATCCAAGTCCAATTCTCTTCTACCAGTGTCAATGTCAACGTCCTTTGCCTTGATGTAGAATCTCCAGTTCTTCTTCCAGATCTTGTGACCAAAATAGAAAGCAAGGACAATTGGCACAGACAAGTAAGCTTCGAAAAAGTCGTAAGCATTTGGCTTACCTCCAATAGGGAACAAAGCAACCCAGAACTGAGCAACGAGAACCAAGAAGTTCAACCCAAGACCAAACACTGATCCAATAATACCAGCTTGCGACTTGAAAGCCAACTCATCCGTGCCACGGCCCTGGAAACGCAAAATATATCTGAATCTGAGGTGACAAAGACAGACAGAGCCCCAAGTGAACAAGGAAGACAACCCAGAAATGGCCAACATCCAGTCGAATGCAACACCTTGCTTGTTGGAAGCAGAAATGAAGCAAATCAACCCAAATAATCCCTGCACCAAGATACCAAAGATTGGTCTACCTCTCTTGTCAATGTAGCCAAAGAACTTAGGTGCTTGGTTGGCAGCAGCCAAGGCAGCCAAGGTTCTAGAAGAACCATACACAGAAGAGTTACCAACGGACAACACAGCAATCATAATGACTGCGTTCATCACAGATGGAAGGCCAGAGATACCAGCGTTTCTAATAGCAATGACGAATGGAGAGTATCTGGCAGTACCGTCGGACTTAGCCAATGAAGGGTCATTGTAAGGAACCAACAAACCAACCAAAATCAACGAAACAATGTAGAACAAAGCAATTCTCCACACAACTTGCTTGGTGGCCTTAGGAAGCGATTTTCTTGGGTTTTCAGTCTCAGCAGCGGCCAAACCGACCAACTCTGTACCAGCAAAGGAGAATGCTGCATTCACGAAAACAGAACAAAGACCTTTGAAAGAATTGTTAAAGGCACCTGGGTCGAACCAGTGTTTGCCACCAATGTAGCCACCCTTAGGGCCTCCGCCGCAAACCAAAACAATACTCAAAATAATGAATCCAATAACAGCAATGACCTTGATAACGGAGAAGACGAATTCAGCTTCACCGTAACCCTTAACACCGAAAAGATTGATTGCCATGATGAAAACCCAAAACACTGCACAATATGCAGCCGGGTTTGTCTTTGTGTCCCAATACTGAATTGCAATAGCAGCAGCAACCAATTCTAGCGGCATAACCACGAGCCATTGCAAACAGTAGTTCCAAGCCATAGCAAAACCCCAAGAAGGGTCAACGAATCTGGTGTTGTAGGTGACAAAAGCACCAGCAACAGGGAAAGTAATGGCCAACTCACCGAGAGCTTGCATCGTGCAGAAGATCATGACACCAATCAAAACGTATGCAATCAAGACGGAGGCTGGACCACCTTTGGCCAACACTTGACCAGAACCCAAAAACAAACCAGTACCAATGGCACCACCAATGGCAATCATCTGCAAATGTCTAGGTTTAAGGGAACGGGACAAGGGAGAGTTGGCAGTAATAATGGCGGCCTTCTCAACTTCAGATAAGTTAGGATCAAGACCCAATTCGTCAGCATCAAATCTGCGGAAGCCATCGACGAATCTGTTCCAACGACCCATATCTTTTTTGTTATCCTGGGCCTCAAAGGCATCAATGTAAACGCCATTGTCCTTTTCATGGCTGGACGCTTGGTCCCTGGAGGTGATGTACTCCAATTCTTTAGCCACCATGATGATGTGTAATAGTAGTGTCTTGAGATTTAGGAGGAATTAAATTATATGTCTAGAAATATGAAAAGTCCAAAAACAAGTTTTAATGTGGAGGCTTCTTCTCCAAGAGGAGCACTAATTTAAGGAAAGTGTTTAGTAGGGGAAACACAAAAAAAGCCGGGAAACAAAAAAAAAAAAAAAAAGAAGAAGTAGAAAACAAACGAGGGAAGAGGCTTTAATATATACAAAATAGGGTTGCAGATAGGGTAAAAAGTACAAAGTGGGTGCAAATAAGTAATAAGTGTGAGGGGCCTATTATGGTCCTGCAACTGGAGAACACCCCTCTAGTCGTATGCTTGACAGATAAGCGTTGCAGGTGCGCTGATAAAGACCGCCCCAGAAAATTTATGCAGGAGTAGAAACTGAAATGCCGCGTCGAATTGTGGAAGATACGATATCGCTTTGGAGCCGTACCTTGGATAATAAGGCAGTCTAGATAAAAGAGAACACACCATCAGGGCAAGATGCAGGTGGTTACCACTATCTGGTGATTCAAACTAGGCCATCATTACGGGGACAAAAGTAGTAAGATAGTGTATAGATAAACAGGTAAGCGGAAGAAATTAGCCATGTACGCGATTCTGTAACAAGGCCAAACGAGGGAATTTTTATTGCCTATTTTATGATAATTTTATAACTTTTCGCTTATTGTATCCCAACGACACTAGGAAAGACACTAGGCTGTTTTGAAATGATGTAAGCCGCGGCCATGCACGTAGATAGGCCTCGCATTTTCGAAAAAGAAAAATTATATCGTGGACTTCATTGTGCGTGGATAAGACTATCAGTGTCAAAAGAAGTATTGAAGTTGCAAGACTACTTAGATCGGATTTTTGACAAAAAAAAAAAAAAAAAAAAAAAAAAAAAAAAAAAAAAAAAAAAAAAAAAAAAAAAAAAAAAAAAAAAAAAAAAAAAAAAAAAAAAAAAGTGTTTATCAAAGCTGTTGTTGAATCTTGCAAAACGGCATTTGAATTGCTTTCTGATATCTAAAGCTTAGATGTTTGTGCCCAGAAAAGCTAGGCCGGTTCTCCAATCGAGAACGTCCTTCTTTGCATCCAAGGTGTATACATGCCGTAAAAAAGGCTAGGTAAAATACCAAGACTAGTTTTCTTTTTTTGTTTTTTTTTTTTGCTTGGTTTCTTTTCGCACGGCGTTTTCTTCCACTGATGTAATCGGGGAAGACTGTTAGATTGGTGAACCCCGCAAGTCCGCACTGTCCCAGCCTTGGGCGTGAAAGAAGAAAAAAAAAAAAAAAAAAAAAAAAAAAAAAAAAAAAAATAAAAGAAATGAAATGAAATGAAAGAAAAAGGAAGAGAAAATTTACAGGAATGAAAAAAAGAAAGAAAAAGAGAGCAGGGAAAGTAAAAGAAATGATAGAAATCAAAAGTCATGGGAAAGCCCAAGTTGTGGCTAATTCAGTTAGAGCATTCATTAAATATTTCCGAAGCCACACCTTATCCTTACCCATATATGGTATTATTCATTGCCGTGTACATTGTAAGAAGAATTGACATTCTTTGACGTTAGTAAAACGCGAATCCCCACTGAAAAACGCAACTACGTTATTTGCCCTTATTGTATTCTAAAGCACGGCTCGCTCTGCACGTTGTGACGCGCTTGCTTGAGGGGTTCATCTGACCCCTGAAGGGAAAAAAGTATAAAGCTATTTAACCTTTTCTTTTCTGGAAACTAGGTAAAGTTTTCCGTTCCTCAACAGGGATTTAATGTGGTTTTTATTTTAATTGTTAGAACAATTTTTCTGTTAGTAGAATTAAATTTACAATGCTTGATAGTGTCGCTATCACATAGGCACTCTGATCTATTTTGAAATTTTCCCTTAAATACGACCAGGTTCAATACTTATCGCTTCAATACTATTCTTAACTTTACAATTATAATGCTATGAAACATGATCCCGTCTACTTCTTCTCCTTCTTCTCCTTCTTGTCCTTCTTCTCTTTCTTGTCTTTCTTCTCCTTCTTTTCCTTCTTGTCCTTCTTTTCCTTCTTCTCTTTCTTTTCCTTCTTCTCCTTCTTCTCCTTCTTGTCCTTCTTATCCTTCTTGGCCTTCTTGGAAGATTGCTCCTCATCAGACTCATCGTCGTCCTTTTCATCTCTCTTTCTCTTCTTGGACGATTCCTCCTCGTCCTCAGACTCATCATCGGAGTCAGCACCCTCTCCAGATGGCGCAAGGGTATCAGCGTCAGCGTTATAGCTCTTGGCCTCAGAGATCTCAACCTTCTTGTTTTCCTTGTTGATCTTGTGGGTTGTTCTGAGGTCTCTGCCCTCCAAAGCACTCAATCTGGATTCCACCTTGGCTCTGACGTCCAAACCAAAGTCACCAGAGTCGTCTCTGTCCTCAGCCAACGAGTCGTATCTCAATGCCACGGCAGCCTTGGCAGCCAAAACTCTGGCGATCTTACCCTTGTTCTTACCAGATGCTTGACCAACCAAAGAAGCATGGTACAACAAACCGTACTTTGGTGTGTCGTGCTTGGTCTTCAATGCTCTGAAGAGGGCCTTTTCAGCACCCAAGATCTGGATGGTAGATGCTGGGGCCTTGGCCAACGACGTGAGAGAACCAGCGTGAGCGATCAAACGGGCTCCAACCAACTCACCGACCAACGAGGTCAAGTTAGGAGCAATGGCCTTCATACGGGAGGACAAGTAGTTAGACAATTGCTCTCTGTAGGCGGCAAACTCGACAATTTGTTCAGCCAAAGACTTGATGTTGTCCAAATCGTTCTCAGTGATTTCAGTACCCATGGACACTTCGGCAGCAGCCTTGACTTGCTCCTCAGCCTCCTCAGGCAACACTTCACTCAAGTCAACCTCAGCAGCGTTGGATCTGACGCCCATGGTCAAGATGATTCTGGCGTAGGCAACAGAGTCAACTATGAGCTTGGCCAACTCAGGGAAGTGCCATCCGTACCATTCTTTACATCTCATGGAGTATGTGTTCAACTCCTTGTCCAAGTCGTCCAAAAGAGCAATGGCCTGGACAATCATGGTGTCGACCTTGTCGGCGCTGAACTTCAACTTGTGTCTGCCGATGGAGTGGGCCAAACCAAGAGACATTTGGTTCAACACAGAGTCGTCCAAGCCTGGAAGAAGGTCAGGCAAAAACTGTCTGATGGATCTGTGCAAGTCCAAAGAAGCAGCGTCAGAAACAACAGAGTAGTTCAAACCAAGCTTGTTGATGGCGTTACCCAACTTGGTTTCGCTGACAATCAAAGTGGCCTTCTTTTCGAGCTTGACATCCTCCAACAACTTCTTCAAGTTGTCACTGACTCTGCCCTCGACAACGGCGTTGGCCTCCTCCAAAGCGTTGGCGGCGGATTGAAACTTTTCAAAACGGTGGATCTTGAACTGGTCAGCAACTTTGTCAGCCGAGTTCAAATCCTCAATCAAGGAGGTAGACTTGTGGATTTTCTTGTCCGCTGCCTTCAAGAGGGCGTACCCTGCAGCAGTCTCCGTTAACACGTAAGCCATTTGCGATACGTTTCTGGATGTTACGTTTAGGTGGGGAGACGCAAGTTTTGCTTGGTTTGAAAAATCAATGAGATGAGGTGAGGAAAAAATGAGAGAAAACTTTGGTGTGTCCTGCAGAGAACTCATGGACATCGGATTCGTCTTCACCTTGGTGTACGGATGTTGGTATTTCGCGCTGCCAGGTTGAGCTGTTGGCCTGCACCTTGCCTTGAGGGTCTTCACCTGTAGTGGTTAACAAGATGCCTCTAGTCGGAGTACTTTGTATGCCTTAAAATTTATAGTTCTCCTATTCTCTTGTTATTTTTATGAGGATTTTTATTCTGGTTGTTTCAACTTTTCTTTGAATGTTTTCTTTTTTTTTTTTTTTTTTTTTTTTTTTTTTTTTGTTTTTGTTACACTTTTCTTTCTCTGACACTTCCAATATTTACTAGAATGCCTCAATGTGCTCTTTGAGAACACTATTAATGTATCAAAATGGCAAAAACATATGAACTGCCCAAAAGTGAAATAACCAAAAAAGCCCAGAAGCATACCTTCTGGAATACCTTACAAATAATTACACTCTCCTAGAATTTCTCCATGTTCTTAGTCTTCATTTAGTAGCTCTCCCTAAATGTAAACACCAAGCCTGCATATAACCAAACTGCTACACGTCTTAGTGCTATTTTCCTTACTATCTAGTCCCTTTCTCATCAGATACACGTCTGTCGATGAAGAATTTCGCCACAGAGTCACCGACGCGGTCTCCCGAGCCCGATAGCAAGCGACTCAAGGTCCACCAGAAACCAAAAAAGACACGATATTTTTTCCAGCCTCAGAATACCCTAGCATACAATCCCCACAGGCAAAAGCTAAATGACTCCACGGTCCCACCTGCCTCCTCACATAGTCGTCTACCTCCAGTGAAGGCAGATGCCTTTCAACCACCGCTGCATCCCAACCACGAGTCATTTGTCATACCCTCCGCAACCAATAATATACCCCAGCATAGCTCAGATGATAGTTTTGAAGGGGTACGGTGGCGGTCAGGAAACACGCCAAATCGCCGCATTGATACCCGATCTTTACTATCTTCGCCATTGAAGAATCACGATCTACTACAAGGCTCTGTCCAACATCAGCATGAAGATAAGCTCGTTTCAAACGACGTCGTTGACTCCGTTCTATCCAAGTATGGGGTGAATTTCCAGAACGCACCGGCTGAAACACCCAAAAACCCGCGTTCTCAGTCAGACGAAGGCCTTCACACGTTGAATCGCACCTCGCCGTCCTTGCAGCGGTCCAAATCTTTTGATCCTAAGTCCGCCAATAAGCATTTGCAGCTTTCGCCATCGTCGTCCCGGCTCAACACCTGGATCGACCGTTTCGCGACTAACCTGCCCCATCCAAGCGGCACTTCTTCGCCACAACCACCAAAAGCTGAACCAGAAACTTTGACCACAGCGACAAACAACAAAAAGGAAGAAGACTCTGAGGATGACGACCCTTTTTCCGATGACGACACGCTCCTAGCAGGCTTGAGAGCTGACTCGTTTCCTCCATTGACCCAAATACCTCCACCTTCAACTGCATGTCTACAGGATGAGCAAAAACCTCCAACTACTGCTGATATACCACCAAATTCTGCCGATGTTCTACCAACTATTGCCGTGAACTCTGAAACTACCGACAAACCCCCAAGTCTTGTGGATGGAGAGTCCTTACTTGGCTTACCAAAACAATGCATGGCATCGCTGCCTCATGAAGACTCTGACCCTTTCTCTGACGATCTCGACGTGTCAGAAATTGAACATTGTGCCGTAAAAGAGCAAACACCTCCTGTCTCGAATGAGGAGCAATTGTTGAATGAACTCCTTCAGGAAAAGAGACCATTCAAAGAAGAGTCCGGTGCCAAACTCTCGTTTTCAAGATCTGATTTTCAAAGATACCAAATCATCTCCGTTCTTCCACTGACCTACACCACTCAACAGTTACGAAGAAAGCAACTCATTCTTACTGTTAAGAACAAGGATGATCAGGAAAGCAAACTTATAGTGAGGGGAGAAGCCGCAGAGCTAAGCTTAGCTGCTGACGATATCATCCATGTTATCTTGACATCAACTGAAAACCCGCGACTCATTGATAACACAAACAATCTCTTGATCTGGAACCCTGACGTCCTCATCTCCTCAACAGTGGTGGCGGATCAGCTCTTTTGCCCAAGAAAAACCGTCTTGATGAAGCGCCTTTCGTTCCCCGGAGAGAGCACGTTGCCCTTATTGATAGGAACCATCGTTCATGAGATTTTCCAGGCGTGTTTTATCAGTGAGCGTTCTGATCCTCATTATCTCGAGCAGTTGCTTCGTGCTGAGATTCAGAAACGCTTGATCGAGATTTACTCTATCGGTGATGTTGTGGATGAACTTGAAAGCAAGATCCGTGAACATCTTCCATTCATAACTAACTGGTTCAAGGCTTTTTACAAGACGTCTTGCCAAGAGGTCCCCACGAATAAGAGAAACGAGAAAATCAAGTTTTCAGTATCGGAAGCTCTCGATATCGAGGAAAGCGTTTGGTCTCCAATGTTCGGCATTAAGGGTAACGCGGATGTCACCTTGAAAGCAAACTTTGTTAATGAGCGGTCATTGGAACAGGTTTTATTGCCGATGGAGATCAAGACAAGCGCACAGTACTTGAGTCACCAAGCGCAGGCCGCCTTGTACTCCTTGTTGTTTAAAGACAGGTACAACTTTGATATTTCCTCCTTCTTGTTGGTGTATACACTGGATGATGCGTCGACAAAAAAGTATGATATTTCAGTGGCTGACCTTAAATCCTTGGTGAACCTCAGAAACCGAATTTCTTATTTCCTCAGGAACGGACAGAGGGACTTGCCGGACCTCATGAGACAGCAAAAGTGTGATCGATGCATGATTCAACAGTCATGCATGACTCTCAATTACATGACAGAGTCTGGCACAGCCGAAGACAGCGGCTTGAAGGAGGGTGTCTACGAAGACTTGACCCATCATTTGAAAGACAAACCCCATTATACGGCATACTTCAAATATTGGAACGAGCTCTTATCCCAAGAAGAGCATTTTATGACCAGATTCAATAAAGACTTGTGGGTTCTTTCTGCTCAGGAACGTGAAACAGACCAGGGGAAAGCTTTGGCGGATTTGATCATCAAGTCTTTTGATGATGATGATGACAACCGGCTTCTATACACATTTGCAAGGGAGCCGAACAAACAAGGCAGATCGATGGATTCGACACAGATCTTGAAGTATGACAAGGTTATTGTCAGCGATCAAAATGGCCATTTTGCCTTGTCGCAAGGTTATGTTGTTGACATATCCGCCACTCACATCACCATCACCACCAGGAGGCGGATCATTCTGACAAGCCTGAAAACAGATAAGTTCCATCGCGCCAATGTTCTTAGAAGGAGCTCAAGTCAACTGCAGTCATCTGGCGACGCCGTTGTGTTCCGTCTCGATAAGGACGAGATGTTCTATGGAATGGGTATAGCTCGTTTCAATCTTCTCAATCTATTTCTTGTTTCAGGCGACGAACGAAGAAGACGGCTTATAGTGGATTTGGACTTGCCTCGATTCGGCGATGACAAAATCGAATGGAAACCGGAGCAAGATCACTTTAATCCGGATCAAAGGAGGGCCGTGGAGCGGGTATTACAATGCAAGGATTACTCGTTGATCTTGGGAATGCCGGGCACAGGCAAAACGACTCTTATTGCCCATTTGATTAAAATGCTCACCGAGCGCAATAAAACTGTGCTTTTGGCATCTTATACGAACTCGGCCGTTGATAACATCCTTCTCAAGGCAAAGGACCTCGAGGTAGATTTCCTCCGCATTGGCAATCCGTCCCGTGTCCACCACGATATCAGAAGATTCGTACCTGGACAAGAAGGGAACAAAGTTTCCTCATACCAGGAGTTCCAGAACGCGTTTGTCAAGCCAAAGGTTGTTGCCGCTACTTGTTTGAGCATCAGGGATTTTGCTTTCAACATTCGAGACCACTTTGACTATTGCATCATCGACGAGGCTTCGCAGGTGTCAATGCCATTGTCTTTGGGGCCATTGAGGTTTTGCGATAAGTTTGTGCTTGTTGGAGACCATTATCAGCTCCCACCGTTGGTAACTCATCCGAATGCTCTCGTCAAGAAAGGTTTATCGCAATCGCTCTTTGAAACCCTCGCCCAAGCACATCCTCAGAGTGTCACCGAATTGACCTATCAGTACAGAATGTGCGAGGATATCATGTCGTTGTCAAATCAGCTCATCTACGACAATCGCTTGAAGTGCGGGTCAGAGAAGGTGGTTGGCAGAAAGCTCCAAATCTCCGTGGAGAATCTAGAGCTTATTGACCGCAAGCAATCTGCATCATGGCTTCATGAAGCCTTGGTGCCAGAAACCAAGTGTGTGTTCTTCAACCATGATCCGATATACGGCATCGAGAAGGTTACTGGCGAAAACATCTCCAATGAGACAGAGGTCGAACTTATAAGACAAACTATAGAAGGTCTTTGTGCTTGTGGAGTACCCGAGAAGAGTATTGGCGTTGTTACGCTCTACAGATCACAATTGAAGCTTCTTAACGAGGCAATGAGGCACAGGTCCGCTATTGAGATTCTCACTGCAGACCGGTTCCAAGGTCGAGACAAGGAATGTATCATCATCTCTCTAGTCAGATCAAACAAAGAGAACAAGGTTGGCGATCTCATCAAAGATTGGAGACGGATAAACGTCGCTGTTACAAGAGCCATGTCCAAGCTTATAATCTTTGGGTCTGTTTCGACGCTCAGCGCAGCACCTACTATTCGTGAATTTGTCGAAGTCTTCCGTATTAAAGGTTGGATTCACAACTTGCCAGCGAATGCAAAGGGAGTATATGACTTGCCAGCAGCCAATCAAAGAACCAATCCAACTGGAAAAGAGAATGAAAGAAGTCAGCGGTCAGTTCGGAAGTTGGGAAATAAGGTTATGGGGACGCATCCTTTGGTTAAGGATATTCTCATGGATATGAACGTAAATAGACTATAGACAATGCATTTCTTGGATTTCAATGCTCGGCTTCATTAAAGAGCAAGGAAACGGAATTCTATATCGAAATTCCCTCTTCGAAATCCAAATCTCATTTGATCGGCCCAATTCCTGTTTTCCTGGTTTTGTGCACCATTTCCCTGGTTTCTTGCTCGTCTAAACTGACCACGAGCATTTTGAACAAACACGAAGATAAAAAAAGACACGGTCAAAAATAACACGACATAGTCAAAAATTTCGTAGTCTTCGTCCTCGTCAAATGTGTCGCCTTCAAAATGGGCTGTGGCTTTCTTTGTCGCCTTGTCCATCCCGTCGGTTTCCTCGTGACCCTCCTGAGAGCTACTTAATTTCTTGAACGTGCTGAACCAGTCAGCTCTGTCCACGCTGTCCTTGTCACTTCTGCTGAACAACAATTTGATGCGAAGCCGCAACAAGGCAAGACTCATCGGGTACACATTTTTCTTGTCGTTTCGTTTAGTGCTGAACAAGTCAATCTCCTGCGTGTACTGAACACTGAGATCGTAGTACCGCTTCGCCATAAAGTAGTCTCTGGTGTTGTTGGTGTTGTTGAGGCCGTATTCATACATGTTACCCAATTTGAAACACCCATGAGGGGACCGCATCGATGCTGCTTTGCTGTAATAAGCAAATGCTTTTTCCTGGTCAGGAGCAATCCCAGCGGATGGTACCCCATGATAATTCATGTCACCCAAGAACACCGTGGAGTCGGGGTCATCCTGCAACGACGCCAATTCCAAGAACGACATTGCGCTGAACACTCTCTCTTTATCAAAATGTTTTGAGTTTCTCGAGAAGAAAGGTTCTCTTTGATAAAGAAGGTAGGCAGCAGTGATCTGCGAGTTCTTCAACCCTTGCTCAGCTGCCATCAGGAACCCAAGAAGGGCGCTTTTATAATTCCCTTGAAGGAACTGGCTAAACCCATACTTGAGATGAGGAAACAAAATGTCTTCACTCATTTCGACAAATCTCTTGTAGGTCCTGACAACATCTGAGCAAGTGTGGTGCTCGCCAATTGAAGAAGCAAATCCCGACTCCAAGGCATCGGCATAGTAAAACGTTGCGCCCTTGTGGCTCTTGTTTGAAAGACTGCGGAACCACTTGAAGATTTGCGATGTGTATCTGGCCATAAATGGAGAATCATAGTTTAATGCAAGCCATTTGGCAAGCTTATACTTAGCCTCCTGGTTGCCACCCAGTGCGGAATCCTTGAGCCATTTGGTTGCATTCTCGCTCAACGCGTTGGTCACTGTCGGGTCAAGCGAGTGGAAGTTTCCCAAGTGGTACTTTGTCTGATCAGAGTTCCATATTCTTTGGGCCTTAGAAAAATGCTTGTATGCTTGAGGAAAGTTCTTGTCGACAAACTTGCCCTTGAGATAGAGTGTACCTAGTAGGGAGTTACAAGCACTCCACATTGACCTGTCAGAATGATCTATACTTTTGAGACTTCTGGAACGGAAAATATTCGAGGCGTGTTCGTCACACATTGTTGACTCGAAGAAGGCACGAGCATAATCAGGTTGGGCAAATCTAGATCCCGAATATGACAACATGGCAAAGTGGAAATGATCCCGAAGAACTGGGTCATGGTTATAGTTAAACTCCTTAAAGAGCCGCGTCCGCTCGACCGTGCCGTCAGTGAGGTCAGCAAGAGAACTCACAGACTCACTAACCTTTTGGCCAAAGAGACCACCGTTGTAATCGGGGAGTCTCACATCGAATTTGGGGCTTTGATCGGTGATGTCTGAGTCCCGCAGATAGTAGGTATTGGCGGCCACCCGAGCAGCTCTGGAGTAGTAAAACTGTGCAAGATCACAATCAGGGGGCAAGTCAACGCCATAGTAGTACTTGTTGGCAAGAACTATAGTGGCATTCAAGTCACCGTTTTCATTGGCAAATTGATAGTATAGAGACGCAAGTGCTCTGTCTTTCTGAACCTCACCGAAAAGCCCCGTGGAGTAGATGAAACCCAACATGAAGTAGGCGTGACCATTAGGGGCCTTTGACACAGTCTTCTCATATAATTTGAGAGCTGTGGTGTAATTTGGCCTAATAGGCCCTTGACCAAACATGTAGAGGTCAGCCAAGTACACAAGAGTGTCTTGGTCATTGGATTCAGCGGCTTGGGACAATTCTTTGCTAAGCTTTTGCTCACTTCGGAGATAGAATTCATCAAGATATTGAGAGCCCTCATAATCACGATGCTGCTCATCATACTGGGGGATGAAGACCTCATCAACAATGGTATCTGGCGTGTAGAAAGGACCTCTTGGATGTCGCTGGAATTCGGTTTGATTAAGCACTGACTGGAGGTGTAGTAGGGACGCCGACGAGGCAATGACGGGTAGTAGCCACGTAGCTATAAATGCGAGAAAGAGCGATAACATGGAAATTCTGTGTTGAAAGTGTTCGTTTTTCCAGCTCAAAGTGTTGTCAGATTTTAGATTTGTCTTTACTAGGGTGATCTGACCAGGTGGTGAGTTTCGTGTGCAGGTTACGGTGGCTAGGTATGCAAGGAAGAGTTGGAGGTAGACTTTGAAAAGGTGCGACCCAGAGGCCACAGCCTGGAAAAACAAAATATACAAAATACAAAGAAAGGAGGAAAGAGGAAAGAAAAAAAAAAAAAAAAGAAAAAAAAAAAGGAATTCATATGAAAAAAGAAAAAAAAAAAGAAATTGTAGTCCTATAGCTGAATTCAAAAATGTAAAGAAAAAACTTATAAAAAGTCTCCAAGACACGGTCCACTCTGGACGGTAAAATCTATAAGCGGTTTTACCTATCGCGTCAGCCGTCCTCGGAACTCGCTTTCGCTCATACACTCAATACAGCATCACGTGACGCACAAACAAAATCCGGAAATGCGGTACAGTTAACCAAGGCCAAGATTTAGGCTCTACACTATACACAGGATATAGTTAACCAAACCCACATTGGGTATCGGAAAAGCTTCGTTGTTAAAATTCATTGAGACCAACTATTTGAAGTTCTTCAACACCAATTTCTTATTACTGGCCAAAACACTCGACTTTTGCCTCATTAGATTTTCGAGACTTAGGCCTGCCTCGTTTCCAAATAATTCCTGATCGATAATGCAGCTTTTCAATTCACAAAGGCCGGCTTATCAGTCGAACGAGGCTATCTTTCGGTCGGCGCCAATGACACTTGTCCAGTTTTACGTCACACTAGAATTGGCAAGAGAGCTAGCCTACACTCTTGGTAAGTCCAGCCAGGTCCATTTCAGAGACTTGAACTCAAAGTTGACTCCATTCCAGCGAACATTCATTTCGGAAATCCGTGACATCGACGCCATTGATTCCAGTTTATCAGCCCTTGAGAAAACCATGTTCAAGTATCAAGCTTTGAGCGGTGATCCTTACCAGGGTATCAATCCGGACGAGATCCAGCTACCTTCCTCCTCAGAGTTGGACGACATTAAGGCAAGTGTCAAAGACTTTCACAGCAGAATAGAACACCTCGACGACTCCTATTCATCCCTCGAGAAGAAGCGTTTCAAGCTTATTGAGAACCGTCACGTCCTTAATATCGTGCAAAACTTCCACAAGTCTTCTTTGGTGTCCAACGACAGGGACGAGCAAGTCCCTGAAGACTTTCGCCAATTCGAAATCGAGGATGACGAAGAGGCTTTGCTCAACAGCGGAAGACGCTCAGATTCCTTTGACATCCAAGATGCCGAGCTTCATCAAGAGCACACCAACCTCGACGAGGGCCACCTCTTCAATTCCATCTGTGGCGTCTTGGCAAGGGAGAAGATCCCGATTCTTAGAAAGATTTTGTGGAGAACATTGCGAGGTAACCTTTATTTCAACGACATTCCTGTTGACGAGTTGCTTCCTGCTTCGTTTGAGAGGGACTCTGACATGATAGAAAAAAACGCGTTCATTATTTTCATCCACGGTGATTACTTGAAGCAGCGTGTGCGCAGGATCATAGAATCTTTAGATGGCTGTATTTATGATAACACTGGCGGTGGTGCCGGAGCCAGACTCGAAACCCTTAGAGAAGTGAATTCGAAGATAGAGGACTTGTCCACCGTTGTCGAAACTACCAGAAACCACTTGGTTACGGAACTTCTAATATTCAAGGAAAAGTTCGCCGATTGGAGCTATATCATCAAACGTGAGAGATCCATCCTTGAAGTATTGAACATGTTTGACGAGGACAGCACTCGGAGATGTCTTGTTGGTGAGGGTTGGATTCCAAGTGCAGAATTCGACAACATCCGTGGCCAGCTCAAGTCTCTTGTCACGGCAAAGAGGAACCACACTGCTTTACCGGCTGACAACAATCAACTATTCTTCTCAACAGATACTTTGAACACAGGTGCTGATGCTCAACAAGGAGCTCACGACAATGCTTCTTCAGATCCGGACGCTTTGTTTTCCATCGACGGTGACCATGAAGGTGCACCTGGAATCGGCTTCGGAGGCCATGAGGATGACGAGGACGCCGACTTTGATTTCATTGCCGTTGTCAATGAGCTTTCAACCAATAGAACTCCGCCAACTTACCACAAGACCAACAAGTTCACCAATGGTTTCCAGGCCATTGTTGATACTTACGGGATTGCAACTTATCGGGAGGTGAATCCAGGTTTGGCTACCATCATCACGTTTCCCTTCATGTTTGCAATCATGTTTGGTGATTTTGGTCATGGGTTTATCGTTCTCCTCGTTGCTCTTTATTTCATCAAGAATGAGGGATACTTCAATTCAATGAGAAAGAGGGATGAAATCCTTGATATGGCCTATGGCGGGCGGTATATTGTGCTTCTCATGGGAATCTTTTCCATGTACACCGGCTTGATGTACAACGATGTTTTCTCGAAATCCTTCACGCTTTTCAACTCCTCTTGGAAATGGGAGTTCCCCGAAGGTTATGAACCGGCAAAAAACGAAAGTATGCCCATCACCGCGAGCCGAATCGGCCACAAGGTTTACCCATTTGGCATCGACTGGGCATGGCACGGGTCTGAGAACAATTTGCTCTTCACAAACTCGTACAAAATGAAAATGTCTGTATTGATGGGGTATCTTCACATGAATTACTCGCTTATGTTCAGCTTGGTCAACTATCGGTTTTTCGGATCTCGTGTTGATGTTCTTGGCAACTTCATCCCTGGGTTCATTTTCATGCAAAGTATCTTTGGGTATTTGTCGTTGACAATCGTGTACAAGTGGTGCGTGGATTGGCTCGGCACGCAAAAGCAACCGCCAGGGTTGCTTAATATGCTTATTAACATGTTTCTTGCACCAGGCAAAATTGAGGATCAACTTTATCCAGGTCAGAAATTTGTCCAGATTGTGCTCGTGCTCATGGCGTTGATTTGCGTACCTTGGTTGTTGGCGTACAAACCGCTTATGCTCCGCCGTGAAAACAACCGTGCAAAGCAACTCGGCTATAGTGATGTTCACTCTCAACACAATCACGCTCTACAATTACAAGAGGAAGAGCAAGCTCTCTTTGACCAAGCGGAAGAGCAGGATGGCGAAAACGAGAGCAGTCACAGATTATCTTTGCATTCTGAAGATGAAGTGGACAGGCTAGGAGAAATGTATCAATTCCCAAATGATATGGAGCCGATGAACCACAACTCGTCTTCGCATGGCTCTGATGGAGACGGCTTCAACTTTCTGGATATTGTCATTCATCAAGTGATCCACACGATTGAGTTCTGTCTTAATTGCGTGTCGCACACAGCATCATATTTAAGACTTTGGGCGTTGTCGTTAGCACACGCGCAATTATCGCAGGTGTTGTGGACGATGACGATTCTGAATGCTTTTGGGACTACGGGAGCATTTGGGATTTTCATGACGTTTGTACTTTTTGCTATGTGGTTTACGCTTACTGTATGCATTTTGGTGATGATGGAAGGTACATCGGCTATGCTCCATTCATTGAGATTGCACTGGGTGGAGGCAATGTCAAAGTTTTTCGAAGGAGAAGGGTATGCATATGACCCATTTTCATTCGACAAGATAGACTTATAGAGGGACTATTGTGGGATGTCTATGCAAGTGCAGAAGCGGGTGACGAGAAGCAAATGCAAGTTATTATTCTGTTTTCTTTTGTTTTATTCATTTAACTCCGGAACAACAAAAAAGTGGGGAAAGGAGAAGACATTGCAAGCATGGAGTGTGGGAGGTACAAGGCAAAAAAAAAAAAAAAAAAAAAAAAAAAAGAAAGTGAATGGAAGTACAAGCCGCGCGTGCATACGGTGAAGTCGTTTATACGGTTGCAAGAAATCTCCACGGCAAGGCGCGAATTTGATCCCGTTCATACAGGGCATACATTTGCCAGGGTCTCAGTCAGCCTTATTGTAGTCTATTGTTAGTTATGAGAGCGGGCATGAGTTCCGTGCCTATCTATGAGAAGTGGAGGGTTTTTATGCAATATCGCCTCTTTTGCGCTAGAGTTGCCAGGGTTTGAAGGATAAGATGACGAGGACAAATAAGGAATAAATGAAAAGAAACACGCAAGCAAACATACGTATATATCAAGCAGGACTATTGCTGAAAGTTTACGGCCTAACATATAGGCAAGGGCCGCAGGGAACAGAGGACAATGGGCAAAGCCAGGTAAGACAGTAATGCATGGCGCTCAGCGCATTTTTACCTTTTTAGATGCAAGAGGCAGTACGTTGTGATCGACAGCCGACTACGCGAGCACCAACAACGTTGAGACTTGCGTCTTGTCATGGGAGTTCCCGGGTTAAGGTCTCATTTTTTGAGGTCTGCATCAGAAAAGGGAATAGAAAGGCTTAAGGCGGAGCTTGTGGGCAAGAAAAGCCGAACACTAGTGGGCTCGAGAGAACGACTACATGGTGTGCATTCAAGTCGGAATAAACAACAGAATTTATTTGAAGTGTACACGGCGAACATTTGGGAGTCAAGAGCAACTTGAATTGGATTGATGGTACTGAACATGCATATTCCCAAAGGCGGATGTTTCACGTTTCTTTTTTTATTCATTTTTTTTTTTTTTTTTTTTTTTTTTTGTTTTTGTTTTATTTATGTTGTTGTTGCCGAGGAGGGGGTTCCCCAGGATGGCAAATGTGGAATTTTTCCGAAAGACGTCTGCTCACGCCTCTTACCGCCGTACACCGATTAGCATTAACGCACGTCCGATTCACTATATACATATATACAAAAGATAAAAAAAAAATAAAAAATTATAATCAGCCACTAAAATTATAGTGTCCAGCGAGAATCCGCCCAGTAAGCTCCTCAAATGTTAATCCAGGAGTTTCTCTAGAACTCCACCATTGAATCCTGTCAATGATATCTTGCACAGACGTCTGCCTTCTGGCGGCCTCGAACTCCAAAAACTCTACAATGCCGCTGCGCGCCTTGAATAGCGCGTACTCCTTTTCTGTATGCGCGGAGATCCATGTCTCGATCGAAACGTTGCCTCCGCGAAGGACTGCCCGCCATTGGTTGTAGTCACTCCATAATTCCTCAAGGCTGGTCACTTTCGGTGAAAGAACTGCTTGCTTTACTGCTTTTTGCCGTGCATCCTCTGTCAAATCACCTGCTGCCTGCTTACCGGCAAGAGCGGGGTTCCCGGTACACACAAGCGGACTGGTGGCTTCGTGGTGGCGACTTTTCTGGATGCTGTCTAGAATTGACGCATTCTTGTCAAGCACTTGCTGGGCGTACGTGAGCGCGTTTGCATTTCTCGTTGTGAGGAGTATCGAGAGCCCTTCTGTATTGTTGACAAGTTTGGAAAGTATCTTGCTTTGGTCCTCAATTTTGTTATTGTGGCCCTCCACAAACCGCCGAAGCTCGTTCGTTAGCTGACTCTGTTGTTGCTGCATTTCCGTCACCACTCTCTCTAGGTGTTTAATTCGTTTGCGATCTCTGGCAATATCTTCGCTCGTCACATCGTACGGTCGCTTGGTGGTTTCTTTTTCTAAGCTGGAACTTTCCTCGTCTCGCTGCACTTTTTCTATTCCGTCGGTTTTAGGTAGTATCCGCAAACGTAATCTTTCGCTTGTTCCGTCGGCTTGCTCTTTTGAGGGGACACGAGCAAATTTGCAGAATTCTTGGCTGGAAAATATTGGATGGTCACAGAGAATATTGTCTTCAAATCTCTGCTTCACTTCCACCATGTCCTGTGCGAGTGCTCGCCGGAGATAATCTAGTAGATGGAAAAACGACGTTTTCGCCGATTTTTCGGAAAAATCGTAGTCATTGAGAAAAGGGAATATTGATTTTACCACGGATTCCGGTGGCTCTGCTTGGGCCCTCTCAAGGTGATAGTGGCTCTCATCTTCAAATCCAGCAAACTTGCATATTGTAGTTAAGGATATTCTATGTCGGGCACTTGCCAGGGGTTTGAGATTTGGGTCGATTTCTGACACCGTTCCGTAGTAAGGATTTGAATTGACTTGTGTTGTAAGGATTTTCCCCAAATGGACCGGCTTGAACTCATCCATTATCTTGAGAATCTTTGTGGATGCTTTATATTGTTGGGAGTATGAGAGCGGCCTAAGCTTGTTGCCGCCATTCAAAAGCTTGTATTCGAGGAATTGAGTGCCAGAAAAGTCAGAAACGGTTAAATCGTATTCGTCGTAAGTGTCGGGAAGGTGGTATCTGGCAAAAAGGTACATGGATAGTATGAATATAGGACAAAGTTCAACAACCTTATGACGGGTGCATCCGCTGAATTGAACTTGTGTTGTCTTCGGTAGCACGGACTTGACCACTAACCCTTCAATTTTGTTTCCGAATTTGCACAAAGACAAGTCGGAAAAGTCTATCTCTCGCTTCTGGAGAGCTTTTAGCTGAAGTGAATGTGTAAGCAGGAAATCAGCTAATGTTCTAAGAAAGGAGTGAATATTCAGCGATTGCACTGATTTTCCGTCAATTAACGGAACTGTTAGATCATAATAATCTTGAACAGTGTATTTTGATGAGGAGGTCCGCTCCGAAAGTACCTGACCATCTGAAGAATCTAGCTTGTTATCAATGAGCTTTGCATCCTCCTCATCTTTGCCAATTGTGTCTGTATCGGAAATCGAAGAGTCGGACATTTGAAAGTATCACGGCAGACGGACTGATTGAAGCTTGGACCTTTGGCCAAATTTATCAATAAGCTTTTTGGTTGTCTCTATTAATGTCTTTCTCTGATTTCCTTTCTCTGTTATTTATTTCTTTTTTTTTTTTTTTTTTTTTTTTTTTTTTTTTTTTTTTTTTTTTTTTTTTTTTT
>JAJMHH010000120.1:0-17383 GCA_030582955.1 Osmozyma tolerans | reverse complement strand
ATTCTCTTCTTGTTTCTCCTTTATTGCGCATCATTTATACCACACGATAACGCGAATGTAAACACCCTCCACAATCAATGGATGATTCCTACATTAGCCAGCCAGACCCTACGAAGGGAAAAATATTGAAATGGCTTATTGCACTTTTGTTAGTCAGAGCCAAAAACCCAATTCGTCTCACCGCCTTTCTTTCTCTTCATCCGGTGATCAGAGACTCACTCTTTGCCTGGGTCAAGAACCACACAAAGAGCAAACACCAAGGAACCGTTGATCGCCGCACAAGAAAACTCGCCAACTTCGTCTCCGTGGGAATCTTATTCCTGGCAATCTCCAACAATACCCAGATTCCAAAGGACTATCTTCTGATCTACTTGTATATGGCTTACTTGGGCCAGTTGCACCCACCCACATCTAAGATCACTGTTTCGCCCACTATCAACAAAGCTCTCAACATCAATGGAATTCGGAAAAACCCTGCAGTCAGACGGCTCTACGCAAACAAGCACCTCTTGATCTTCCCCGTGATCTTTGGCCAGCTCTTATCAAACTACCTCACTCCCACCAAGTTCAAGTTGAACCACAAATACCTCTCCAGCTCTATCAAGAACTACATCTTCAATCCTATATGGAAGAACTTCCGCATGGGTGCTAGCTATCAAAGAGTCCACTGGTTGGGTCTCTTTTCAGTCTACTTGCAACATAATCTCGTTCTTTGCGGTTGCTATATTGTCTCCTCTTTCAAAGCCAGAATTTGGGATAAGTACTACGATTCTCATGGCTATTTCAATTCTGGCTCCCCTTCATTATCTCTGTTGTGGAAGCGGCTTCTCATTTACTCCGCCCACAAGGGAAACTCAATGTCAAACTTCATCTACGGACCCAACCTCATTTCCATGTTGTTGCTCTCGTTGACCGCCCCTGCGTTGACACTGGTGCCATTCCTCCGCAAGGTCTACTTTCGCAATATCAAGTCGTTTATCAAAAACTATATCAAGACCATTGGGTTCGTGGCAACTTTAGCAACCGTGAGCTTCTCCTCTATATTTTCAATACCTGCCTTCGGCCATCAGCCGTTCCCAGGGGAATCCGGCAACATACGGAAGATTTCTTCTGATTTTTACGATGAGGTGAACCTGTACTTGTTCAAGTTGATAATCCTATCAAAATGGCGTATTCTTAAGGAGAATCACCCTTGGTTCACTCTTGTGAATGTTGCAAATTGGGAGCGTATAGAGTCGCTTCTCTTGTGCTACGGTGTGTGGCAATTGATGAATCTAAATGACTACGTTCGCCAGAATCCTTTGCAAAAAGAGTGCCAAAAGCTTGAGAAAGAGCCTTTGATCAGGGCCATCAACTCGGTGATGGAATAATTCAAAGCGAATGTTAAACTCAATTAACGCTGTTATTTATTTATTTTATGATACTTTTCTTTTTTTCTTTTGTTTAATTATTGATCTTCCTTATTTTTAAATCTTCATGTTGTCCGGCTAGCTGTGGTTATAAGACCAGGGGCGAGCCATGAGCAAGAGGACCAGGCCCAGCTTATCCACCAGTACATGACAACAAAAAGAAAATGAAATAGAAAAAGTGGAGAAAAATAAAAAGGACATTCAAGCATACCCATGAAATAGTATCTCAATGTACGTGATGAGCAGAAATATCATCTTCACACAATCAGTAGCCCCCAGCACCAGGCACATTCTCCTTTCCCTTCAACTTCTCTAATAAACCCTTGAACCTCGACTTGTCACGGTTCAGTTCAGGCAATTCACCAGCCTCGGAAATCAATTCATCCACTCTGTCCCACAAAGTACCTCTCTTCAAGAAAGTGTCTCTCTTCTCCAAGAAGTCAGATTCCTCCTTCAACACCTCCTTGGAGCGCTCGTCCTTCTTGTTGTTGTAATTGTCGTAAAAGTCATCGATGCTCTCCTGGGCCTTGGACACGATGTCAGCCTTCTTCTTGGAATTGGCCTTTTCTCTTTCCTCAATCTCCAAGTCCCTGCGCTCCCTCCATTCCTTCAAAGGTTCGGAGGTGCTCATATCCCTGGGTTCGTTGGCACCTTGTGAGCTCTCGAATCCCTCGAACTCGTCATCATCATTTTCTTCTTCCTGTTCCTTTTGCTCTTGCTGTGAAATGGCAGCAGAAGAACCCTCGACCTCGGGGAATTGCTTGTTGAAATCATCGATCTCAGGGTCGCTCTCCTGCAAAACCTCGTTGTCTTGATCTGTTTTGAATTCGTCACCAACAAGCTCATTCTCTCTGGACAAGAAGTCTCCACCGAGCTCTTTGTCGCCGGAATCAACGTCAATTTCTGGATATTTATCGGCCATTTGGAATTATGTAGGTTCTTTTTTTAATCGACTGTGGGAATTATCTGATGTCGAAATCACCTGGCTCGACGCACGAACTTGCCAGTGAGGGCCTCACTTTCCGAATCTTGGTCGTGCACAACACATAAATGTGGTTGCGTATTAAGCGTCTCCCCCAGCCGATAGCGGCTAGGTAATCGTGACTTAATTTTACGCCGCTCTCGTGGATATACGCTCAGAAGTAACCACTATGAGTTCATTCAGTTCTAGGTCAAATCGTCGATGAATAGTCTATATAAGCACGTCCACATCGAGTGTGTATATGCGGAGGGAATGGTCGGCACTACCCACGGCTAACAGAATGGAGCTGTTGGATGCCTTCAGACTGAATGCAAGCTTCACGATCTTGCCTGAAGGCGTGATGCCATTATCGAGTCCGGTGATTTTTTGCAACTTGTACTCCGGACCATCAAGATTCGCTGAGTAGATGCCAATGTCTCCGCTCTCGTGGCCCACGGCAATCACTAACATATTCTTAAGCAAGCTCTTCTGGAAACAGGCCACAGATGTAACAGGATCACCGGTCTTCTCTGAGGCTAATTGTGTGACGGCATCGTCAGTCACCTTCCACAACTTGATGCTCTTGTCTCTGGATCCCGTGACCAAGAAGTCCCCGTGCTCGGTCATGGGTGCCCACGAGCAGTCCCACACGATTCTGGTGTGGGCTTTCTCCACTAACTCAATGAGGTCAAATGCTCCGTTCTCCTCATCGCTAACCTTCCACAACGACACCTGTCTGTCTCTGGATACCGCTGCCAAGTACTTCCCGTTGGCTGAGAACTCCAAACTCGTGATGGTCAAGTGGTGTCCGCGCAACACCTTCTCCACAAGCTGGTAGTCCTTGTTGACGTTGAAAAGCCTCACAACAGCGTGGCGGTCATTGTTGGAGCGACATGCGGACGCGATTAACGACCCATTGGGCGACACAGCACAGCAAGTGATCTCGTACCCGTGGCCATAGAGCTTCTCTATCTCCGGGAACAATGTGTGTCTCTGGAGGTAGTCCTCAAATGGAGGAGACACGAGACCTTCGAGCACGTCTACCTTGTCCTTGGCGTCATCCAAGCTCTCGGGATCCTCCGCCCGCTGTTGGGCCTCTCCGGCAGCCAACTCCTCGTTAGCGGCCTTGTTTGAAAGACCAAGAACAGGCAAAGATGCCGCCTCCGGCAACGCCTCGTGTTGTGTGGTGTCGAAGTTGGTGTTGCAGAACTTATGGAGAAGCTCGCTGATGGACTGTGTCATCTCAAACACTCTGAGCACCTTCTCGTCTCCACCAGAGACGAACTTGGTGGAGGTCAAGTTATCTATGCAAATCATGTCGTAGCCATGGATCTGGGGTCTGGCAAACTCGTGCCATGTGACCGAAGTTGCCGACTCAGCTGGTCTGTTCTGGCACCACGGAGCCATAAGGCGGGTGGTCTGATCCAACGACGTCATGAAGAGATACTCGCCACTTTTAGCCCAAACAACATCGTTCACCTCCTTCGTTGCGCCTGTTAACCCAAGCGCTGTCTGCCACGACCCAGCGTTCCTGTAGACACGAATTGCACCGGTCTTACCATTGGCGAGAATCACCAGCTCGTCCGAAGTTGGGTTCTGGAACCAAAGACACGACCAGAATCCACCCGACGACCCTGTAGCGGTAGATGCACCTTTAATGGACATTTCGCCTAGACGCGTCGCACACACCCAGATGCCTGAGTCAAAGTCCATCTCCCATATCATCAATGCCGTGTCTGCGCTGGACGATAGAAGCAGCAACTTGCTAGGATCAGAGACACTGGCCGGGTTCCATTGCAAGCCGGTGACCCAATCGTCGTGGCCCATGATCAAAGCGTCAAAGCTGAAGGCGGCCCTGCCGGTGCCCAAGTCGAACTTGTACTGCTTATTGGAGAGTAAAACAAGGGCAGACGCATCTTCATCGGAGTCATCGATGGCATCGTTGAGGCGGAGCTTCCACAATCGGATGTACCGGTCCTGAGACCCTGAGGCTAGAAGGTACTCTTGGCCTTCCTTGACTGCGACAAAGGCTAGAGTCTTTACCCAATCCTCGTGACCCTTCATGACGGCACAAAGAGTGGTTTTAGTGAGATCTTCAGCCAGAACAGAGTACACGAAGACGTCGTTGGACGTGCCGCCCACAACAAGAAGGTAGGCGTCGTTGATGTACTGCAAGCATAGCGTGAGTGGGTAGAAGTTGAACTTGACATGGAAAGAATGAACAGAACGAAACTGGGAGTCCTTCTGCTGCTGGTACAAGTGAACCTCACCCTTGGAGTTGCCTGTGGCAAAGACTTTGTTCTCGTGAACGCTAATGCACGTTATGGAGCAGTCTTCTTCCACTAGAGACTGGTATAACTGGAAATGAGAATTGCCTGTTCCGGACAGAGGACGGCTCCAGATATTGATCTGGCCGTCTTCACCTGCTGAAACTAGAAAGGGTGAGTCAGGGATGAACCTCACACAGGTGACCTCGTGGGTGTGTTTCTTGAGGGTGTGGTGGACTCCTTTTTTGTCTGAACTCAACGGGTTCCACAAGGCCACGTTATGGGCAGCACCAAAGGCCACCAAATTTTCGCTATAGTCAGCAACATGGCCCTGGCGATTGGCTCCGACGAAGATGGCGTCCTGGGAGATGTCGCTGGTTCCTGTCATTATGTGGTGATGACCATCGCTAGGGCGGAATCGAAAATTGCGATGGGTGCAAATGTGGTGCACGGGTGTAGCAGTGGTGTATAGACAGTTTACCACCAAAAGACCCAAAGAGCCGGTGAGTGTTACTGTGAAGGATAAGTGTTAAGTAACTTATTAATTAATTTGCTACAATAGTGATTGCTTTATTCGTGTTTTATTTTTACCTTTTTAATTTGTGTTTGAAGATTTTACGTAAATTTTTTGTAATGGTTGTATTTGCATTTTTATACTGTTACAATATAAACCCTTCATAACGCAGCGGTGTATCTATTTGTATAACTATTTGAATTGGATATTCAATAATTTGATATAGAAAATTTAAGGAAGTTTTGCTGCTGCCACATATATATATATATATGTATTCACAGATTCATATATATATATATCGTCACATTTTAATTGTTATTATGTATAATCATACTGTGCCCACCATCACGGCGCACTCCATACTTGGGCACCACATGCAGTCTCAGCCAAACCATCCTAAGACAAACCAGTTCCAATGGTATCAGCGTATGCATTGACGACAAAGCCCACCACCGCAGAACCAACCATACTAACCATAGCGTTCTTCTAGTCCACAAGGCTACTCCAGACACAATCACTCGTTTCCACGATGTGTTATCCAATAAACTCCCCACTATGAAAGGGAAGTGGAACTTCACCTTCAAGATCTTCCGGAACAACCCGTACTCGATTCCTCCCGAGGTGGCTCACGTCCAGGAAACTTCCACTGACGTCAATTTCCTCTATACTCTCTCGCCGTCTCATCTCAAAGACACCTGCATTACGCTCATAAACAAGAAAACTGTGGCAGTGCACAGCACAGCTGTCGAGGAAGAGCTAGGTGACAACGGAGACCCAGAACTTTCCATTCCTAACGATCATTTGCACAAGGGTGCTACTTCCGGGTTGGACGACTCGTTCGACTTTTTCGTTAACCACAGACTCCAGAGTTTATGGACACAGAGACAACTGATTCGAGGCGACGGCGGCCAAATCTACGAGCTTGAGAATGGCAATGTCGTCATCAGAACTGCCAATGTCGTTTTACACGGTAACTTCCGTGGTTTCCTTATCCAGATTGAAATTGACCACACTAAGCTCGACACGAGCGACCGGAGCGAGATTTTCCAAATTCTCTCGAACAAATACAATATTCCCCCAGGGAAAGTGAGCTACAACGTTTTGGATCCCAATAATCTCGACCCCTACGGAGACCTTGCCCTCCAGTACGCCGACATCTTGAACTTCTAACCGCGGAATAGGTACCCACTAAATTGACTGGTGCACGGGTGTTTTAGAAAAAATGCGATGCTCATCATTGTCCCTCTCTACAATCACCATCATTATACAATGGCCAAGGGCAACAGAAAAGGGAGACAGCTCGATAGAAAAGCGAGAAGACAGACAGAGGAGGAAGAACTCGCAGCTTTGAGAAAGAGAATCGAAGAGTACGACCCCAAACAGAATGAACAAGATTGCACTCAGTTCCTGGATCTACCCATCTCTCGCACAACGCTAGATGGGCTCAAGGAAGCCAACTTTATCTCAATGACCGACATCCAGAAGAAAACCATCCCTATGGCGTTGAAAGGAGAGGATATCATCGGAACGGCCAAGACAGGGTCGGGAAAGACTTTGGCCTTTCTCGTTCCCATGATCGAACGACTCATCCACAGCAACATCACCGAGTACGATGGCTTAGCTGCGCTTGTTGTATCTCCAACTAGAGAGTTGGCTGTGCAGATCTTCGAGGTGCTTGCCAAAATTGGCCAGTACAATTCCTTCTCTGCTGGTCTTGTCACTGGTGGTAAAGACGTTCAATTCGAGAAGGAGCGTGTGGGCCGCATGAACATATTGGTGGGCACGCCTGGGCGGATTTCCCAGCACTTTAACGAGTCTGTGGGAATAGAGACGTCTAACTTGCAAGTGTTGGTTCTTGACGAGGCCGACCGGTGCTTGGACATGGGATTCCGCAAACAGATCGACAGCATCTTGGGACACTTATCTCCGGAGAGACAGACTTTTCTTTTCTCTGCCACGAGCTCCGAAAGTGTCAAGGATTTGGCCAGGTTATCCTTGACTAACCCCACCAAGATCGGCGTGTCGTCAGACTCCACCGTTTCGGCAACCCCAGAGAACCTCGACCAATACTACATTCGCATTCCCTTAGACGAGAAGTTGGACGTTCTATGGTCGTTCATCAAATCGCATCTCAAGAGCAAGATCTTGGTGTTCTTCTCCTCGTCCAAGCAAGTCCAGTACACCTACGAGTCGTTCAGAACGTTGCAGCCAGGTATCTCGCTTTTGAAGCTCTACGGTCGCCACAAGCAGACGTCGCGGTTGGAGACAACAACCAAGTTCTCTCAGGCACAGTACGCGTGTCTTTTTGCCACCGACATTGTGGCCAGAGGCTTGGACTTCCCTGCCATCGACTGGGTCGTCCAGGTGGACTGTCCGGAAGATGCAGCCACTTACGTGCATAGAGTCGGCCGATGTGCAAGGTTCGGTCGTCCAGGGAAGTCGCTCTTAATGCTCCTTCCGTCCGAGGAGGAGGCCATGTTGAAGAGACTTAAGAGCCACGATATCGAGCCCAAAAACATGAACATCAAGCAAAAGAACAAGAAGTCCATCCGCCCTCAGTTGCAGTCGTTGTGTTTCAAGGACCCCATGATGAAGAACCTCGGCCAGCGTGCATTCATCTCCTACTACAGGTCAGTGCACGTGCAGCCCGACAAAGACGTGTTCAAGCTTGACGAGCTTCCGGCGGAGAAGTATGCCGAGTCTCTCGGGTTGCCCGGTGCACCTAAGATCAAGATCAAGGGCTCGGGCACCAACAAGGAGAAGAAGAACCAGTCCAGACAGCTCTTGCAGCTCCAGACGGCCGACGAGGAAGGCGAGAACAACGAAGACCACAAGAAGAAGGTCAAGACGAAGTACGATCGAATGTTCGAGAGACAGAACCAGACGGTGTTGTCTGATCACTACCTTAAGTTGACGGGCAACAAGGCCAAGGAGGATGCTGGTGAAGACGGTGACGATTCAGACGATGACTTCATGAAAGTCAAGAGAAAGGACCACGACTTGCAAGAGGAGGACTTGCCCCAGTTGACTGCGCCTGTGTCGAAGAGAGCAGCCAAGAAGGCACTCTCCAAGAAGTTGTCCTTGAGCAACAAGGGAAATCCCACCAAGATGAAGTTCGATGACGAGGGCCACGCCCATCCTATTTACGAGTTGGAAGATGAGGAGGATTTCCGTAAGAAGGGTGATGCTAAGGACCAACAGCAGGAGTTCCGGAGCAGAGAGGCGTTGCTTATGGGTGAGGCAGATATTGCCGACAAGCAGTTGGCCAAAGAGAAGAGACAAGAGAAGAAGAGAAAGAGGAAGGAAATGGAGAGACGCATGGCTGAGGGCTCTGGATCGGAAGATGACGATGAAGAAACCGTTGTTACTTTACCTAATGCTGATTTGGACAGAGACTTGGAGTCTCTGGATGAGGAGCCACAGGAGCCTCTGGCCAAGAAACCCAAGTGGTTTGAAAAGGACACTCGCAGAGACCGTCATGAGGATAATGACAACGGCATTGTTGAGCTCGACGAGCCCGACACTCTTGAGGATCTCGAAGCGTTGACGTCCAGATTAATCAACCAGTAAATACAATGCAAAGAAAAACAATAACATACCACCATGCTGTAGGAGCAGAGCGGAGAAGTTAAGCTGTGAAGGTAGCTTTTTGAAAAGTTTAGCTGATGTCGGGCGTGGCCACCAATTTGGCTGTAACCTCGCCCAATCTATAGATATCGCCGACAATGCGGTCACCTTCTTCATCCACCATGTTCAGATCCTCGTCGTCAGGAGACTTCCGAGCTGCGTGTGAGTCAACCAAGTAGAGTTCCTGAAGGAAACTGGTAGGAGCACCCTGTACAACGTCGAGGGTCGTGTTTTCTCCCAACGACATGGTGATTTTGCCTGATCTGTGGAAGTTGAGCTGGCCCACATGGCCCTGGAAGTGAGCCAGGCTAGGAGCCGCCAACTCGGTCTGTGCAGGAGGCTTTGGTTGTTTGGAGGTTTTCCCTCCGTCCTCGTCTTTCACCTTCTTATCTGTGGCAGAGTCCGGGTGCAGTAGCGGCTCCTCTGTTGTGGAGATGTGAGGCAACCGAATGAGGAAGTAGTCCAGGTTGGGTTCGGAAGATTTCGGCTCGTCGGCCTTGAGACTAGCAAACCGGCCCGTTATGAGGTCCACGATGGCCTGCTGGTCATCAACGAGTCTGTTGTGCTCGTCAGCTGCCACAGGATCTACAGGAGCGGCAACGGCAGACGATGGAGGTCCAGCAGAACCGGTTTCGGATTTCACATCGGGAGTCTCAGACTTGACGGGCTCCACGGTGCCTGCCCTAGAAGCTGCAGCCAGCGGCGTTGGCGAAGGCGTAGCGCCGTTAAAAATGTCCAAGTTGGCGTCCTTCACCGGGCGCACGGGGAAAAGGGCTGTCTCGCTATCGTCAAACTGGTACTCTTTGCTCATGTTGATCTGGGGCAAGCCGCCACCCTCGGAATCGGAGTCGTTGTCCTCTGGGGTACCCAGCTTTTCCGATCGGCTCTTTAACTTGAGATTGGATAACGGATCAGCCGCAGCTGTGCCGTTGATATTAAACACCTTATCGTTGGTGAGACCGGTCTTGGAGTTGGAGATGCTGCCCATTCCCACAGACGACGACGACAACGGCCCTGAAGACACAACATGTGTTCCCGCGTATGCAGCACCTCTGCCTCTACCTCTTCCGCCACGAGCACCGCCTCTTCCTCGTGTGGAGGGAGGGTGATTTGGCTTTTCCTCTGTTTTCACTGCAGGGGCGCTCTTTTCGAGTTCTTCTTTTGATCTTCTGGCCACAGCCTTGGGCTTGAACTTAAGCTGCGGCTTGCCGCCGGGCTTCTTGGAATTGAGCGAGTCGAGCCTGTTGGACATGACGCTATGCTGTGTAGTAGAGATGGTGCTTTCTGCAGTGAGCGCTGGCGATGTGAGAATTGATCTTACACCCGTACACCACGCTAGTTGTGGTAGTCCTTCCCCGGGGCAGCCAGAGCCGATTAGAGAGCCAAAATTGTTAGATTGTTTCAATAAGCTTCACGTTTCTATCTGAGACTTTATACCACTGATACCACTGTCTTTGGTGGCTCTGTAGCTACTAGCTGTGGTGGATAGAATGTGCAGGACGGTCCAAGCGATGAGATCGCATCGCGGTGCTCTTGATGAGGTGCTATCAGTCACGAACATGTCGGATCTTTCAGACAATGAGGTCGACGCCTTTAACTCCGGTAGGGAGAAGATTTTGCTAGATGAGGCTGGAGACTATCTCCGAGGCCGGGACGACGATGATGCAGACTCTGAAGAGGAGGTGATGGCGCTTAAGAACGTGCCTGGTGGGTCAGACGACGAAGACGAAGACGATGAAGATGCCGACAGCAACTTAGATGTTGATGAAGAAGGCGGTGAAGATGAGGAAGTCAGCGGTGATGAAGGCTGGGGCTCGAAAAAGAACTACTACGGCGGTGACGACGTCAGCGACGACGAGTCCGGTAAGCAGATGGCAGAAGAAGCCCTCAGGCAGCAAAAGAAGCACATGCAAGAGCTCGACATGGACGATTTTGTTGATGAGGAGCTCATGGAGAACTGGAAGAAGACAGCTGAGTCTCACGATAACGAGGCTACCAAGGACTCGGTTGTGACGGAGGAAACGCAGGATTTGACCAAGCTAGACGACACCGAGAAGAGAAGGTACCTTGCGGGGTCGTTTCCTGAGTTTGTGCCGCTTGCAAAGGAGTTTTCCACGTTGGTGCCCCAGTTGAAAGAGCTCCAGGCCAATACCCAGTCTGATGTGGCCCAGACCAAGGCGGTGGCGCTTGCGGCGTACATGGCATCCATCTCGTGCTACTTCGCCCTTCTTCTTGAGAACTTGCGTAATAATGACAGGTTTTCTTCCATGAAGGAAGACCCGGTCATGGAGTCCATTCTCACCAACAGAGAGGTTTGGAGACAAGCCGGCGAGTTGGCCGACATGGATATGGACGAAGAGGCCAGTGAGGACGAAGCTAGTGAGGAGGTTTCAGAAGACGAGCTTTCTGAGGGTACTGCTACGCCGTCGAAGGTTGGGGAGGACATCAGTGAGAATTCCGAGGGCGAGAGTGATAGTGAAACGGACGGTGAGAGTGCATCCGAGGGCGAATCCGAGGGCAAGGCCGAGCCTAAACCCGAGGAAATCGATATCCTGGCCAAGAGAGTCATCAAAAAGGCGCCTCGGAATGCCGTCGGTGCTGGAGATTTCAGCGAAGCCACTGGACCAGAAGGAGTCGACGTCGAGGACAAGCAACGCCGCAAAAAGTCCTTACGGTTCTACACTTCCAAGATCGACCAGGCATCCAATAAGCACGGCAAGGACGAAAAATTCATGGGTGACATGGACTTGCCCTACAGAGAAAGACTCTTTGAGAGGCAACAAAGGCTCCAAGAAGAGGCCCGCAAGAGAGGTTTGGGCATGGACAAGGACAATCTTGGCGATGACTTGGATGATAACGACCCAGCTACTGACGATGAGGTTGTCCGCGATGACGTCACACTGAATGGCAATGACTATTACAACACAATGAAGTCTTCGAAGCTAGCCAAGAAGGAGGCCAGACGGGCAGCCCACGAGGAGGCAACACAAGCAGCCAAAGAGGGCCGGTTGGCTGAGCTTTCTGAAAATGTCGGCGAAGATGGCAAGAGAGCTCTCAATTTCCAGATCCTCAAGAATAAGGGACTTACGCCTCACAGAAAGAACGACAACAGAAATGCCAGAGTCAAGAAGCGGAAGAAGTACGATGCGGCCAAGAAGAAGCTCAAGTCCGTCAGGAGAGTCTACGACGAGTCCAATAGAGGTCCTTACCAGGGTGAGAAGACCGGTATCAAGAAGGGTTTGTCTCGTTCGCTCAAGTTTGTTTAGCATGTTATATACGAGGTGCATTTTGATCAAGTTCCGACATTGTTAGTGTATGTGGAGACTTATCGTAGTATTATCACCGGCCCCATTAAAGGGCCATGTCACCTGCCTGCTTCACTTTAGCTGCCTACCACGGTACAATGATGACCAAGGCTTGCTAAGCGCCCAACACAAAAAAATTTCTTCTACCCTCGGGCAATTTATCGACTGAAGGTGATGTCGTCGATACGCAAGATCGACTTCACCGTCTCTGCAGCCAAGGTGATGGCGCTGGTGGAGACAAGCACAGGCTGCAACACGTGCTCGTTGAAGGTATTGGAGGCACCGGATCTCCTGACACTGATACCGGCCTGACTCTCGCCCATCTCGTGTCTGTTACGCAAGTCAGTAACCACGCTGATTGGGTTCAACCCAGCGTTTTCTGCGAGTGTGGTAGGAATAACTTCGAGAGCCTGGGCAAACACCTGGTAGACAAAGTGTTCCACGCCGCTCAACTTCGTGGACTCCTTGAAGAGAACTCTGGATGCTTCGATCTCTGGAGCTCCGCCACCGGCGATCAAAGCCTTCTCCTTCACTAAACATCTCACCACACAAAGAGCGTCATGAAGAGATCTTTCCGTCTCGTCGAGAACCAAGTTGTTGGCACCTCTGATGACAATAGACACAGTAGGCTTGGTGTTCTTCACATTGACACCCGTGACCTTGACAATCTTGGAGCCAGAGGACTCGGTCTCCTCCACCAAGTCAGCAGAGCCCAATCTGTCCTCAGTGAAGTTGTCCACGTCAGCAATAGGTTTGCAGCCAATGGCCTTGGACAAAAACTCCACCTCGTCTCTCTCGATATCCTTGACGACCATGATGTTCAACTTGGCCAAGAAGTGCAAAGCCAAGTCGTTGACGGCATCACGCAAGATGGACTTCTGGACCAACAACACGTTACACTTGGCCTTCTTGATCTTCTTACAGATATTCAACAAGTAGGCTCTCTCCTCCTTCAAAATCTTGTCCATCTGTCTGTAGTCGTTTACCACAACGTTGTTCTCCATGTCGGGCTTAGGAGGAGACAACTGGAATTGCACGAGACCGATTCTCGCCTTTTCCATACGAGAGGGACCACTTGCATTCTTCACGGCAGTCTGCGTGAGAACAACACCGTCAACGACCTCAGTGTCATCAATGGTGCCACCGACCTTCTTGATGAGTCTGATGTCGTTTAAGTCAACGTTATCCTGGGCTTGGTTCATCACCTTCAAAGCCGAGTCTACGGCAATGGGAGACAATAAGTGAGAGTGCTGCGACACAATCTTCGAAGAAAGAGAGGTGGAGGCAGCCTTAATCAAGATCTCGCGATCGCTGAGAGAGATCTTGTGAGACATCTCCAAGTACACCTCGCAAACTCTGGCTGCAGCCCTCTGGAATGACTCACCAACAAGCGTAGGGTGGATTCCCTTATTGAGTAACTTCTCAGCGGCTCCAAGAAGAGAACCAGCCAAGATGGCCACCGAGGTGGTACCATCACCGGCTTCAACATCCTGGGCGGCACTCAAGTCCACTAACATTCTGGCGGCAGGGTGCAAGATGGCCATGTGTTTTAGGATGGTGGCGCCATCGTTGGAGATGATGATTTGGCCGTCCTTGGTCTTGATCATCTTATCCATACCTTTGGGGCCTAACGAGGTTCTGATTGCATCAGAGACAGCACGTGCCGCCAAGATGTTAGATTTTCTGACCTCCTGTGGCTTCTCTCTATCCTTGAATGTGGCATTGGAAGGGTTCTTTTGCTGAACGGCGGCCATTTTGTGCAGTGTTGCGTTCGAATGGGGTATCCGTGCTGTGATGTGTTTTTGATGCACCGTGAACAGGTTTTTTCGACGGTCACGTGACTGTGTGAACCTGGGTCTTATGGGTGCAAGAAAGTTACTAGTTGCCGGAGGGAACGTATAGCAGCAAGGCTGATTATAAGCACATTACTTTTCAATCTGAAATAAACCTTTCGGAGTGGGCAGATGGTGCCTCCCTTACTGCGACATTCTTAGACAACCCGTGTATGGCTCGTTTGGTAGGTAACTACGTCATTTTCAAATCAGGACTTGGTTTTAATTTAAGAAGCGAACATTAAGAAGAGAATTAAAGCAAGTCAATTCAACTACTCCAACAGATCAACATAGCTTGAAAAGAATAATCTTGTCCTGGATGAACTGACAAACTCTTTTGGTGTACGGGTGTGAGGTAAGAGATGAGTGGTGATGGCGAATTCCTCGAAACACAATGACAGTACATCACGTATTCCACGAAACCAAAGTCACGTGCGAGGACATTAACTGGTGTTCTTATTCCCGATGGAGCCCCTATTTTTCTCGATATGTCCCTGAGGCTCAAGTTCTAGCCCCGCTCCCGCAAGCCTTCATTGAATACTTGAACAGTGACAGCATCAAGCTTCCACAAGCAGCGGGCCACGTGGATCACAACAGCGATAACGAGTATAGCGATTGGGAAGAAGAAGGACCTGTGGATCACACAAATCCAGTGGAGAGATTTCAGGACTTCCATGACCAAATTGGTGCTGTATTCAGAAAATGGAGTAGGGTCATGGTCAAGCTCAACTGGTCGGCAGCCAAAGATGCCAAGTGGATCCTCATCAACAACTCCCTCCAGTGCACTTCGCCCTCGGATGTGTACCTTCTCTTAAATGCGTCGGACCATATAGCACATGACCTTGACGGGCATGTTTACGAGGAATGTGAGGACCAGGAGGAAGGTGTTACAGTGGAGCCTGAGTTGGTGCTCAAGAGGTGGATCGACGAGTTCAATCCAGCACTTGAATTTCGCATATTCATCAAGAACAGGAGAGTCCTTGGCGTAAGCCAGAGGGACTTGAACTACTACATGTTTCTCCACGATATCCATGATGATTTGGTGTCTGTTGTGGACGACTTCCAAAAGACCGAGCTTAAGAACACCTCATTCCCACTCCAGGACTTTGTGCTTGACGTGTACATCGCTCGTCCCTACAACAAGATCACCATTCTAGATGTTAACCCAATGACTCGAAAATGGGACCCACTTCTCTTCACGTGGCATGAGCTTCTCGAAAAGGACAACGATGGAAACTTTGAGCTCCGTTTGATCACAGAAACAAACAAAGGTCGTCTAGGGACGAAGGATCACACTGAAAGTCAGGTTCCTATTGAGGTTGTTGGAGCCGCGGTGGATTCTGAGGCAATGATTGAGCTAGCGCGAGAGTGGAGTGCTTTGGGTAATTGAGTAATCGCAATCAAGGGTAATCTTTCCAATCATAAGTAGATTCCTCCTGATCTTTGGTCATTCTCCCAATCATGAGTAGCAATAGATTATGTGTCTTGGCGGAGCCTGAAGTTCCGTTTTCGCGTTCGAGCTCTGTATAAGAATGACAGCATCTAAACCAAGCGCGCATGGATTAGACTGACACATCTCTTATCCTCAGCAACAACCATGGTCACCGAGATCAACCTTGACAAATCAAACGTACGGACTATTTTTTAAAAAAACCGTGAAAGACAACCTCAATTGTATCGGTTTTTGTATTATCGTCTCATCAAATCACTAACCCAGATTCTTCTCCCCAACTACAGAGGCAGGCTCACCGAAGGTATCTTATACAACCCACGCAACAACACTTTGTTATGGACTGATATCATCCTGGCTGAAGTCCACAGAGTGTTTTTGGATGACGACGATTTGGAAAAACGCCACCAACACTTCAAGATCAGTGAACCAGGCGAGTCAATTGGCAATGTGGCCCTCACCCGTGAGCCCGACACTGTCCTCATCTGTGCCAAGTACGGCATAGCAATTGGCAGCTTCACCACTGGAGAGACCAAATATTTGCTTCATTATGAACACAACGAAACTCAAAAGGGCAGATTGAGGTCCAATGACGGCATTATCGACCCGTGGGGTAACTTGTGGATTGGAGTCATGACCGACTTCCACATCACCCAGAAAGAGGGAGGCCCATCAAGCGAAGGCTTCTTGTACAGAATCGACGCCAAGGATTTGAGTGTGAAGACCATGATCGAGGGTGCACAAATCTCCAACGGCATCGCATTCAGTGAGGACAAGACAAAGCTTTACTGGACAGACTCTTTGACATACACTGTGTGGCAGTTTGATTACGACCACACCACCGTGTCGCTCTCCAACAAGAAACCAATTCGCGAGTTCAAGAGCCTCTATGAGGGATCGGATCCAGAGCCGGATGGAATGGCTTTAACTAACAATGGCCACTTTTATCACGCCGTATTCGGCACCGGATCCGCAGTGGACTATGATGCCAGCGGCAATGTCTACCGTAAGTTTAACTTGCCTGCCAAAAGAGTCTCCTGCGTCGCTGTGGGGGGTAAAGACGATAACGAGATCTTCTTCACCACCATCTTCGAGCATGTGGATGATTTCACCAAAACTGTGGATGCAGCGAATAAGGAAGGAGACTTGGGAGGATTCATCTTCAGATTGAAGCTTGACGAAAAACTCCACGGCCAGTGTCCTGAGGAGTGGGGTGGTCAGTTGTAATCACTGAAGAAGCTGCACGACTCTGGACACAAACTCCTCGACCAACTCGTTTTCCTCCAGTCCGCCTTTTCGCAAATCGCATAATCTCATGTTGGCAATGTCCTTCCTGTTGACAGCGATGGGTTCGTTGGTCAACAGGGAATCTGCTAACAACTTAGCGATAATGGCCAAATGAACCTTCAAGGATTTGAACTGTAGGAGATGTTTAATGACAGGATCTTCAAGGACTTTGTCGAACTTGGAAGGTGTTGTTTCTGGTGGTGAAACTAGTAGCTTCTCCATGGTAGTTTCTGCATCACCAGCATCTGTAGAAACGTCGTTTTCTTTATTGGTAGAGGATTCATGGACATGAGAAGGGGCTTTGTAGCATGCTATTGAGCAGTATTGTGCTGGACATTGTGAGCACTTGTATTTTGCTTGGGTTTCGCAGCAGATAGTGCACTTGCCAAGAGCCATCTGTGGATCAAGCAGAACCGTGCAATGGATGTGATGATGAGGAATTCATATGCAGGACGGGTGGTTGATGCAAAGTGCATACTAATAAAAAAAGGTTAATTATGTTTGTGAGGACAATTTCGAAAGATAAGGAGAAGATAAGGAGAGGACAATGTACCTGTAGAGAAGGAGAATGAAGATAGTGGGAATGTGTGATTTGTCGAGTAACACTATGTGATTTTTTGACAGTGGCTGCAACAATGTAATGATTTGTTGCGCGCAAAATATAATGTGGCATAAGTATAAATGGACCTGGACCTGGCCCTGGACCAAAAAAAAAAAAAAAAAAAAAAAAA